>JAJOZX010000821.1:797500-1010000 GCA_023014485.1 Bathynomus jamesi | reverse complement strand
TTGTATAAAAGTCTCCTCATTGCCGTTTGTACAGAAACTGACAACAGAAATGGAGTCACAATGGTCGATTGGAAAGAAAACTTGTCGTTTCTCTGTTCCTCCTCTAATGCTTAATGTGTATATTGTTGGAATAACTGCTTCGAGACAAAAGTTGATTATTGTACAATGTACAGTATTACGAGGGTAATTCAATAAGTATCCGCACCTTTAATTTTCACAATTTTATTTTCACATCTGATAGATTACAAACACATCACTTTTCAACATAGTCTCCCTGTTTCTCAATACACTTAGTCCAGCGATCTACAAGCTTCCTAATGCCATCACAAAAGAATGTTTGGGTTTTTCCTGTTTCATTAACTGTTTCCGATTTTTATGAAAACAACGTGATATGTACAGTTTTTCACGCTGATTTCAAAATTATAAACCATTTCATCGAGAAATACTTAGGTTAGGTTAGGTTAAATTAGGCTTATTAGCATTTGATGTTTTCTAGGACACTGTTTTTCTTTCGGTATTAAGTTATATTCTTGTAAAAAATTTACTGCATTTTCTTCTGCCTCAGTCTTCCTGTATAATTCTATAAAATTAAATTTGTCAGTCATTGAAAAGTAAAAAGATGTTGAACTATAGTCTATGCTTGCAGCGGAAGAACAAAATAGATGCGCAACGCCACCGTTTAAAAAATAGCCTAGCCTATGCTTGCAGTGATGGTCTATGCTTGCAGCTGAAGAACAAAATAGCTGCACAACGCCACCATTTAAAAAATAGCCTAGCCTATGCTTGCAGTGATTACACCGTTCTAGTACTTTTTGTAGTACCTATTCTATAATTTACTTTCATTTCGAAAAAACTTATTTTTAGAATCAGCGTATTATTTTAAAATTTCTATAGCCTACGCTGTTTCAGACATTTGCTAGTTTCTGCACATTATAACTTTTTGGTTATATATTTCTCGATGAAATGGTTTATAATTTTGAAATCGGCGTGAAAAACTGTACATATCACGTTGTTTTCATAAAAATCGGAAACAAAACAGGAAAGATCCGAATGTTTTTGGCTGTGTGCTTAGCAAGTCATGCACCGCCTCCTTCAGGTTATCATCGCCTTGGAATCGCTGACCTCTCAAAGCGTCTTTTAGTGGTCCAAACAGGTAAAAATCCGAAGGTGCCAGGTCTGGACTGTAGGCTGGATGGTCGAGAACTTCAAATTTAAGTTCTTGAAGGCATTTTCTAGTCTGTGCAGCGGTATGAGGGCGCGCATTGTCGTGTAACAGGATAACACCTTCCGACAATCTCCCTCTCCGTTTTGTGCGAATTGCTTGCTTTAATTCATTCCGAAGCATGTCAGAATACGATGCACTTGTTACTGTAGTTCCACGATCTAGATAATGTTCAAGAATAGGGTCTCGTGTATCCCAAAACAGTGTTAGCATAACTTTACCTGCTGACGGCTGCGCTTTGAACTTCCTTGCAACTGGAGATGTTGGATGCTCCCATTGCATGCTCTGTCGTTTGCTTTCTGGTTCATAGTGATGGATCCAGGTTTCGTCTCTAGTGATAATGCGCTCCAAAAAGTTTTCACCTTCATTATGATACCGCGCCAAAAGACGAGAGCAGACGTCCATATGATTACGCTTGTGCTCTTCTGTCAACTGTTTGGGCACCCATCTTGCAAAAACCTTGTGAAAGCTAAGAATGTCATGAACTATCGAATAGGCTGACCTTGACTGATATCTAATGAAGATGCGATTTATTTTATTGTTAATCTTCTGTCATCGAAAATCATGGCTCTGGCTTCTTCCTGCTTGTCACCACTGGTTGATGTTGACGGTCGTCCTGATCGCTGAGCATCTATCACACATGTCCGACCTTCCTTGAACATTTGAATCCACTCGTACACACTTGGCCGTGGTAACGCATTATTCCCATACTGAGCACATAAATGCGTGTGAATTTCAGCTCCTTTCACACCCTCTGCCCACAAAAAACGAACCACAGATCTCTGTCTTCCAGAGTACAAATTGAAAGCGGCGCAGCCATGCTCACTACTCGTACGATATGTGACAGCTACGAGTAGTCTAAATAAGGCTATACTGTTGCTAGCCTAAATAAGCCTATAGATCTCAGTTTGGCTCGTTATTACAAGTATATATTACAATATATATACTATATTATCACTAAAATAAAAAGTGCGGATACTCATTGAAGTACCCTCGTATATGGTATAGTATAGTATTGTATAGTTTGGTATTATTGTATAGTTTAGTATTATTGTATAGTAATGTATAGTTTAGTATTATTGTATAGTATTGTATAGTTTAGTATTATTGTATAGTATTGTATAGTATGAATAAATTCTCTGTTGCTTATAATATTTTTCATGTGCATTGTAGGGAACCAAATTGGTGCAGTGTAAGTTTTATGTTTACTACGCGTAACCTACCTACCGGACAAATGTTAATCAGGAAGAATATATATAATTTCATTAATAGGGTCCGAAACAGCTCTAATGTGTTATTGTGCAATGTCCTGTCTCCAGATACTGTATACCTCTCACCTATATGGCAGTTTTGGTTCAGTCAGCTGCTGGTTTACAATAACTTATTTTGTAATGTAGCAAATATTATATATGGTTATTAAGTTGTGTTATAATAACATTGTATTTGTATGTTGGGGTAAATGTCTATGCTGGCCTTATTTTTCTAGTCGTATGTTAGGTTAAGTGGCTATGTTGACCTTATTTTTTATTACGTTCACTCTATAGTACGTAAGATTGTACTTGTATGTTAGGTTAAGTGACTACGATTTGTGAACGATCCGCAACAAAGCTGTTTTGTTTGTTCTATAATTAATAATTTAAAATGTAGTTTCCACAAAATCATATAGGAACTCAGCTTCCCATAATTCATCAGCATTTTTATTAAACTCTTTTATTTTCATAACTTCTCTGATTTTATCATTAAGCTACAGTTATTTGCTCCTACGTATACAAATTACCTTTTTCAGTTAATGATGTCTCGTGTAATAACAATATACATAAAACTACCAGAAAATTAATCAAACGGTATGCCAGTATGCTAGGTTAAGTGGCTCTGTTGGCCTTATTTTTGTATTAAGTTCAGTGTATAATATGTAAGATTGTGCTTGTAAAGTGGCTATGGATTGTGAATGATCCCCAATAAAGATGTTTTGTTTTGTTTGTTGCTTTTGTATAGCTAGCTATACGACGATAAATAAATCTTTGCCAGTGATGCAAAATGTAGTTGTGTAAAGTTGTAGCTTTTGGCCAAGTATTTACAGTTGGGTGTTGATAAATCAAAGATAATCATGAGTATGAGCTGGGGAGAGAGGCTCTGTTCAGAACGCATATCATAGATTTTATATATATTTATATATACATATATATATGTGTGTATATATATATTATATATATATATGTTTATATATATGTGTGTGTATGTATGTATATTATATATTGCTAAAGGTATGATGATGTTGGTAAACTTAATAGGGCTATAGGAATTGAAATAGGGGCAATAAACAGCATAATGTTTGCGTGATCGTTACTTTCTTTTAGACCTACGTTAAAAGATTGAGCTGTCAACTGTTTTGAAGAAAATAAAATGTTTAATTTAAATAATCTTGTACATAAATAATAATAATGATAATAATGATAATGTTTAAGTGGATATTTAGAGACGGATTTGAGATTCAGTATTTGGATCTATCCAAATATGCATAGCTAGGCTGAGTTATTGAAAAATGTATTTTCATGGTTTTAAAGTTAGATTACACAACTTGACGTAACTAGTGATATAAATGGATGAGTTGGTGCTGGCATTTCTTTAAATTTATCTTACAGATACATAGCTTAGAACTGAATGAACTATATGACAATGAAGGAAGACATCAATATTTGAATTTATGAAATATAAATTGCATGTATTCGCGTTCATGCGAATACATGCAATTTATATTTCATAAATTCAAATACATGCAATTTATATTTCATAAATTCAAATATCGATGTCTTCCTTCATTGTCATATAGTTCATCCAGTTAACCTATAACTGCTGTTCTAAGCTATATATATATATATATATATATATATATATATATGTTTGAACCCTCCCGTCTATGGCCCTGGGGTGGTTCGGAGTCGACGGGGGTTCTGGTTAGGAGGCAGCAACGGATATTTTCTCGCGATACTTTTCTTCTATAACATTCTAATTCTTTTCTCTCGCTATAGGGTCGACAGTTGTTAATTCTTCTCTTTCTATAATACTCTGATACTTTCTCTTGGTACTAAACTTATCGACTTTACTGACTAAATTCCTGAAGAGAACAAGGCTCGAAGGAAAAGATAAAAAAACTTCTTTTACTGTAGTTTACTTCTAAAAATGTACAGGTAGTGCTCTGAATTTACAGGGGTAGAGGTTCGACCTCTTTCGACCATGGCTCAGGCCGGAATCTAAAAAAATTAAGGAGGCGAGGGGCCTCTGCCCCCTCCTCGCAGCGAGGCTGCTAACAAGGGAGTCTCGTAGTAGTGACCAAAGAAGAGTGCCGTAATGAAGTGATTTTACAATTACATATATCATATAAGTCTAAATGTTGGAGGAATGCGTTGAAGGTTAAGTTTCCCCCCTTTTAAAAACATGATCAGATGTTTGAAAGATTTCAAATAAAAATTTAAAAAATAAAAATAAAAACTAATCGAATTTTTCGCCGAGTCTACATTTCTGAAGGCGATATCATTTCGTAGTAGTACATAAGTACAATTCAAGTACAATACTGAGTACATTTTCGTTTTGGTTTATTACAATTATGATTGCGATTATGGATTACTTCACATTCGCTTATGATTGTCCATTACAGTTCTATTAAAGTACATTCTTACATTATATATTAAATCATTACATTTAATTACAGTTTCATTGAAGTACATTACAAGTTATTATTAATTACAGTTTCATTAAAGTACATTACGTTATATTAAATTAAAGTATTACAGTTAATTACAATTAAACAGTTACTATAACTTTGTTTTGTTTTTTACAGTGTTTCATATTAATAGACAATTAAGATGTTAGAAATATAATACAAAGTACATGGGCACATACGGTATGGATTTATATACAACATAATATGTTATAAATTTGAATCAGAGCGAAAGGAGATTTTATCTTAGAAGCGTTCGCTTCTGCCGTAGTTAGCGGAATTTGATCACTTACCTCAGCATTTTCGAGTTCATTGCGGGAGGTGATATAATTAAAAATAAAAATAAAAAAAATAATACGAGAACGTATTTGTGCGTTTTCGAACGAATGCATAAAGTTTTGCGTTTCATAGACTGACACGAGTAAAAATGAATATTTAATAAAATTTATATAGGATAATGGTCAAGATAAGATATGGACGTATAGATAAATATGGTTGAATAATAATATTTATACTACATAACACCACAACATTATTATTAAAGAATTTACCATACATTGAATACGGAAGATGTCTAAATACTAAGCACGTGATTCAGTGTACAAAGTATGGGAAACGTAAAGAGAATTAAGTTATTTTATGACGTCATAGTGTATAAGTCATTATTAGAAAAGATGAATTAGAGAAATACAATAACGATAAAGAAGTACAAATTGAAATTCTATCCAAAATTCGCTTAGGCGATTTTGGTTTCTCATGTAAAAATGAATATGGATTATTCATTGTTCATTTTTACAGTGTTCCCCCCTCTAAAATGATATTAATTAATACAATAATATAATACAATTAATACAATACAATTGAGAAAATAACATCTAACGAATTCAAATTAGATGATGACGAATTTTTTTTTTTACAATACAAATTTTATACAGAACGAGTTCGGGTGGTTGGGTACAATGCAGAGTAATCAAATTTTTAACATGGCACTTGCTTAGAGAGTTTTATAAAGTATAAAAATTCAAAGATTAAAACTTTAACTTTATGAAAACAGAATAAAAGGATTGATACGTTAATTTAGACAAACAATTAAGTTAGACAACCAATGATATTGTTAAATTTTTAACAAAAATATTTTATTTTTCTGTGGGAAGAATTACATACATAAGGAATAGTAGATAAAAGGGAAAAATGTAAATCGTACAATCTGTAAACTAATTTTTATTGACTAGTGTAGTTAAAAATCGAATTACGTAGTGGATGATGTATAGACCTGTGTTCTAGTGTGTATTTGTGTGTACTAGGTACAAAGTGTGTATCTTACAATTTCGAGGGACAGATTAGCTGAGAGGATTGTTCAATTAACTGAATAAATGCATGAGCAAGATATATTAGAAAGCAAAAATGATTAAGATTAAATAGCATAGTTAGCACCTACACGCAATTAAATAAAGTTTATCGTGATAACCAATGATTTTAGCATAAGGTTTGTATATATAGTATATATAGTGTACGTACATGTGTGTGTATGTGTATGGATTTAGAAGGTTTTTGAATTAACAAAGTTTAAAAATAATGTATAATAATTTAAGATGGGTTTAGGGTTATAAAATCTTTTAAGTTTAAGTCAATTATTGTTAAAATCTAATTACAGGTAGTATTAATGATGGTGTATGCATATGAGTTTAATGTGAAAGTGACTTGAAGTATGGAAAGAAAATGAATTCAAATGTGTCAAAAGTACTAGAATTCAATTAGGATTATCGATTTTAGTAATTAAATCAGTTACATGTATATTAAGGTAATAAAAAAAACGTACTTAGAGGTCTTACAAGTAATGAAAGTAAATCTAGCGGTATTAAAAATTAAATTTTGAAGATGGAATTAAATTCGACTAGTAACATTCCTAGCTATATATGAACTATATAACCATTAACATTAACCCGAAGTATCGGTACGATAATTGAATTAAGAAAACCAATTAAAAATAGAAATCAATTAAGCATTTTAATGAACTAAACATAATTTTATAATCTTAAAAATAAAAGTAAATTGAGCCATAGATGAATTTCGGCCAAGAATAAAAAAGTTATTGAAATGGAAAGAAAGCATTTCGAACAATCCTTTTCTTTTTAATAATTTCAGGTAAATTTTACATTAAAAATTATTTTTATATAATAAAAAAAATATTAAAAAGGTTTAATAATTTTCGCATGTTAAGTAGAAAAATCATACTCTTTCGTTAAATGTTGATAGAATTTGAATTATTTGATATTTTAGTCTGAAAACTTGTTTGAATATAGATAAATACATATGTTTTATTGTGTAGAAGTTTTATTAAAATTAAATGACAAAAAAGAACAAACACAACTGAAATTTAGGGTATGTGCGGTCATACGGGTAAATTTCCCGACCGTACAGAGCAGGATAAATTAGGTACATGATCGATTAATTATTACACTATTTCTGTCATCATATAATCATAATAATTATAAAACTCGTTACAAACATTTGTAAAAACGGTTTTGGTTGCAAACAATAAAATATGTCATTTTACCTATATATTTATATACGCAACAATGGCATGAAAAGAAAAGACAAATCGGTCAATTTCCTTCTTACAAAAAAAAAGGTTAACTAAAGACACAAACCGGTCAATTCAGGTTGAATTTAATTCTCTTTTTCAACAAAAAAAAAGGTTGATTTAAATTCTTAAATTACATTGTCTTAAATTACATTCTCTTAAACTACAAAGAAAAAGTTGAATTCAATTGACTGCATTGAAATGACTTGGGACTTGAAAACTGACTTGGGACTTGAAAACTGACTTGGGACTTGGAAACTAACTTGGGACTTGAAAACTAACTTGGGACTTAAAAACTAACTTGGGACTTGAAAACTAACTTGGGACTTGAAAACTAACTTCAAATAAAACGAACTTCAAGTACTTCTGTAATCTCTGGGGCGGTTGTCCCTCTGGATACAACCTTTTGACTTGAATTGCTATCAAGTATTTCTATAAATCTCTGGGGCGGTTGTCCGTCTGGATGCAACCTTCTGACTTGAACTCTTATCAAGTATTTCTATAAATCTCTGGGGCGGTTGTCCCTCTTGGATGCAACCTATCGAGTTGAACTAACTGAAAATGGAAAATGACTGCACTTGATCTCTATCACGTGGAGACTATTAACCTCTGGGGTTTGGTTGTCCCTCTTGGTGCAACCGACTTACTTGAAATGCTATCAAGTATATAACTCTCTGGGGTTTGGTTGTCCCTCTTGGATACAACCAACTGAAACTGTCTGAAAACTGATTTGCAACTTATTTGCAACTAAAACTGACTTGGAACTTATTTGCAACTGATTTGCAACTAAAACTGACTCGAAATTACTTCAAGTATCTTTATAAATCTCTGGGGTTTGGTTGTCCCTCTTGGATGCAACCAACTGAAAGTGAAAACTGAAACTGGAACTTGAAACTGTTTTCAAGTATCTCTATAACTCTATAAACTCTCTGTAAACTCTCTTTCTTAATTTGCAAGTCAATTCAATTCAATAATTTGAATAAATTGTAAACAAAAATAAAAAATGTAAACAACATTTCACTCGAATGTACGCGAAGGTACGATACTATTATGTTTGGTACATAAAATAAAATTATTCTATACTGACTATAATAGTGAAAATAACTGTGACATTAATTCTGTGACATTAATTCTGTGACATTAATTCTGTGACTTTTAACTTCTGTGACTTTTAACGTCTGTGAAATTTAACTGTTTCACTAAAAAAAATGTATCACTGGTGTATGGAATGTTCACTGTGTTTCTTGTAAATTATGACTTGATACTCATTATTAACTGTTAATAATACTGACTTTTGAAGTGTTTATAAATTTCTTAAAAAAAACCAACTCTGTACTTAAAATTTCTACGGCGAAATACTTAGAGACGTGTCCTGAAGACGTGTCTTGCTGGCTACTTCTTCGTCGATGAAAACTAGGCCTGGAGAAATTGGAGTCGTGACACACCGGTTCAAGGGTGGATGTTACGAACTAGAAGTCGTGACACGCCGGTCAAATGGTGGGTCGCCACTTGTTAAACTCTTGGCTACAGACTCGCCAGACTGTTATGCCAGTATCTTCTATGTGCTTGGGTCGTCAGTTTCTTATCCTGGGCAAAGGGTCGCCACTGTTAGAACCCTCCCGTCTATGGCCCTGGGGTGGTTCGCAGTCGACAGGGGTTCTGGTTAGGAGGCAGCAACGGATATTTTCTCGTAATACTTTTCTTCTATAACATTTTAATTCTTTTCTCTCGCTATAGGGTCGACAGTTGTTAATTCTTCTCTTTCTATAATACTCTGATACTTTCTCTTGGTACTAAACTTATCGACTTTACTGACTAAATTCCTGAAGAGAACAAGGCTCGAAGGAAAAGATAAAAAAACTTCTTTTACTGTAGTTTACTTCTAAAAATGTACAGGTAGTGCTCTGAATTTACAGGGGTAGAGGTTCGACCTCTTTCGACCATGGCTCAGGCCGGGAATCTAAAAAAATTAAGGAGGCAAGGGGACTCTGCCCCCTCCTCGCAGCGAGGCTGCTAACAAGGGAGTCTCGTAGTAGTGACCAAAGAAGAGTGCCGTAATGAAGTGATTTTACAATTACATATATCATATAAGTCTAAATGTTGGAGGAATGCGTTGAAGGTTAAGTTTCCCCCCTTTTAAACACATGATCAGATGTTTGAAAGATTCCAAATAAAAATAAAAAAAATAAAAATAAAAACTAATCGAATATTTCGCCGAGTCTACATTTCTGAAGGCGATATCATTTCGTAGTAGTATATAAGTACAATTTAAGTACATTACTGAGTACATTTACGTTTTGGTTTATTACAATTATGATTGCGATTATGGATTACTTCACATTCGCTTATGATTGTCCATTACAGTTCTATTAAAGTACATTCTTACATTATATATTAAATCATTACATTTAATTACAGTTTCATTGAAGTACATTACAAGTTATTATTAATTACAGTTTCATTAAAGTACATTACGTTATATTAAATTAAAGTATTACAGTTAATTACAATTAAACAGTTACTATAACTTTGTTTTGTTTTTACAGTGTTTCATATTAATAGACAATTAAGATGTTAGAAATATAATACAAAGTACATGGGCACATACGGTATGGATTTATATACAACATAATATGTTATATTATGTTATAATATGTTATAAATTTGAATCAGAGCGAAAGGAGATTTTATCTTAGAAGCGTTCGCTTCTGCCGTAGTTAGCGGAATTTGATCACTTACCTCAGCATTTTCGAGTTCATTGCGGGAGGTGATATAATTAAAAATAAAAATAAAAAAAATAATACGAGAACGTATTTAAGCGTTTTCGAACGAATGCATAAAGTTTTGCGTTTCATAGACTGACACGAGTAAAAATGAATATTTAATAAAATTTATATAGGATAATGGTCAAGATAAGATATGGACGTATAGATAAATATGGTTGAATAATAATATTTATACTACATAACACCACAACATTATTATTAAAGAATTTACCATACATTGAATACGGAAGATGTCTAAATACTAAGCACGTGATTCAGTGTACAAGGTATTAGGGTGTGTCGAATTTTTCAACTTTCAAATTCCAAATATGAGGGGTGCTAAAAAGTTGCAGCATGACTTAGGAATTCTAAAGATATTTTTATTAATTTAATATAATTTAGTTTTGCTTGGTAAGAAGCTACATAAAAATAGTGACTTTTTTGACTTTTTTGTGGAATTATATAATAATTATTATAATAATTATATATGCTGTATATATAATGCACTGCTGTTTTTGCTTATTTCACAGGTTGAAACATATTCATCAGTGTGCTGAAGATTACTTGTCCGTCAGTGCTACCATCCTAACGAGTGGGAATTGACCTACAATGGCTTCTAAAAGGAGGACAAGACTGGGGACATTCACACATATGAGCAACCTAATTGGAACTGGTAGAGAGTTGTTGCCCTCTGAACTCCCAACTCTGCGAGACGTTCTGAAATATGGGCTACTGCTAAGAGAGCAAAGTGATGAGGATGTGAGAAACTACCCTGCAGCCAGTCTTGCAAAGCACATTTACCCTAAAGTGCTCGAAAAGTGGGAACGAGCAAACAGTTCTTTTGTAGCCCCCGTTGTAAATTCACGAGTCACAATCTTAAACAAGATCCAAGAGAGCTGGGAGCAGGCCAAAAACATATCTCTTGGGAGAGGAAAGCTACATGTCAAAGAGGCTTTCATTGCAAAACTTGACAAGCTTTTTGACATCCTCAGTTGCAAGTGTAAAATTGTTCTCTGCTCTGAATTTGGCTGCCTTGCAGATGCTGGTTGCAAAAACGAAACTCACATTAACTGTACATGCCCTAGGGAGATGAAGATCCCTGTGAAGGAACTTGCTTTCATTAAAGGTCAGAGAGACAAGTCTGGTTCTATTGGACCACATCAGATTGGCTTGCCAGATCAACCTGAGCACAACAGAGAAGTCAAAAAGCAGAAGAAGAAAGAAGACGAAAGAAGAAGGCTTGCTGAATATAAGCAGACAAGTAAGCAGGATGTTTCAATGCCATCAAATGAAATAATTTTCTCTGATGATGAAAATGAAGAACAAATAGCTGATGCTCAAGATGGAAAGGATGGAAGTTATGAAGTGACATTAGAAATACCAAGCACGTCTTCAACTTCCAATAAAAAGCCAGAGTACAACACATTGCCTGGAGTCTTGCGCAAAAGCTAATAGGATGTTAGGCTTCATAGCGCGTAATTTCGAATTTAAATCGAAGGATATTATATTGCCCCTTTACAAGTCCCTAGTCAGGCCTCATTTAGAATATGCAGTTCAGTTTTGGTGCCCGTACTTGCGTGAGGATATTGATAGGTTAGAAAGGGTTCAGCGTCGTGCCACGAAACTTATTCCGTCATTGCGCAATAAGCCTTATGAAGATAGGATTAATGAGTTAGACCTGTATTCACTCGAAACTAGGAGATTAAGGGGGGAGCTTATTGAAGTTTTCAAAATTGTTAATAACATCGATAACGTAAATTTTGACAAATTGTTCACTTTTGATAATAGTAATACTCGCAATAACGGATTTAAATTGCGTGGCAGGCGTTTTATTACTAATATCGCTAAAAACTTCTTTACGTTTAAAATAATTGATAAATGGAATAATCTTCCCGCGTCAGTCGTTCATTCTACCAGCGTTAATATGTTTAAGAACCGTCTTGACAGACATTTTAAAGGTATTAACGTTGTTTAATTTAAAAAAACAACAAAGTTAGCAACAGAAGCTCTGGTGGTGGTGCTCGAGGATGAGTCTGTTGACGATGAATGCCAGCTTGTGACATGCCAGCGTGTGATGCCAGCAATAAAATTATTAAAAAAATATATAATAAAAATTAGACTAACACGAATGTAGATGTAGCTCATAGCGTAAACTAACCCACTTTTTGTTTAACTTTACCTACTTTTTTTTTTTTTCTTCTTATCCTCTCCTTACTTTGCATGTCTAACTCTTTTCTTGCATGTTTGTAGTTTGCATGGTATGACAGTGAGTTAAGACTGTGTTTGCATGGTTTGTAAGCGTTCTTATTTTACTTCTTTTCATCTTTCACCCCTCTCCTATTCTCTCCGACTATTTTTCTGACTTGTCGGCAATGGCCGGCGGATGATGATGGTGAGACACTTTTCCTCTTTTTCTGAATGAATGTTAACCCATGAGTGATAGGTGTTGCTCTTACTTAACCCCTTATTCTCTTCTCTTCTCTTAACCCGCTACTCTTTCCTTTCTCTCGGGCTAACCTTAGAGTGGATCTTAGGGTCTTTGTTAGCCTTAGCTTCTGTAGATCTGTAGATTAGAAATACCTAATGTTGCTCTGCATAGCATCAGATATGGTGTTGGCCTGCGTGCCACAGCTGCCATCACCACTGCTGCCTTTATGGATGCTGGCTTGATCACTGAAGAAGACAAGAGACTTGTAGTTGATCACAATAAAGTCAAGAGTGCCCAAGAAAAAGTTATGAGATCCCTGGATCAGGAATTTGATGATCTTTGTAAGAAGGGTGAAATTGACTGCATCTTCTTTGACGGCCGTCAAGATACAACTAAAGTTATGCTGAAAGCAGACAATTCAGATCGTCAGTTCCCCAGCATCATCAAAGAAGATCATTATTCTGTGTGCAGTGAGCCAGGTGGAAGATATCTCTACCACTTCACTCCTGAGAAAGGCTCAACGAGAAAAAAACCTGCTGAAGTTATTGCTGATAATCTTGTAGATTTCATGAAGAAGAAGGGCATTGATAAAAGCCTGCAGGCCATTGGAGGTGATTCTACAAATGTTAACACTGGCTGGGAGGGTGGTTCCATGCATTGGGTAGAGGTCAAGCTTTGCCGTAAGCTGATCTGGTTGGTTTGTGCCCTCCACATTAACGAGTTACCCCTGCGACACTTGATCATGGGAAGACCTTGTCTAACAACAAGTGAACAGGTAACATTGGCAAGATGCTAGACACTGCAACCGAACTTGAAATTGATCCTTCATTCACCAAACTCTCAATTGGAGAGCCTCTTACTTCACTGAGTGACAATGTCGTAAAGGATCTCTCTACTGATCAAGCGTACGGGTATAGGATCACACAGGCCATAAGGACAGGAGAACTTCCCACAGATCTGGCCCTTCTTGAAATTGGTCCAGTGAGCCATTCAAGGTGGTTGACAACAGCAAACAGGCTTTGTCGCATATGGGTTTCAAAACATGGCCTTAAAGGCAAAACCCTCAACAACTTAAGACTGATAGTGGAATACATTGTTGGTGTGTACTACCCCTGTTGGTTCAACATCAAAGTAAAACACTCTTGGGTGGAAGGCCCACGCCACATCTTGTTTCAGCTGCGGCTAGTTAGGCTGCAAAAGAAGGCTGTAGTGGATGCTGTTTTGCCAACCATCAAGCGCTCAGCATGGTATGCATTCAGCGAAATGATAATCCAGACACTCTTGTGCTCAGATGACAGTGAGGAGAGGAGAGCTGGTGTCCAAAAGATTGTTGACATGAGGGGTAGAGATGATGACACACTTGGAGATCTTTCTGTACGTCCCAGGAAGACACCTTCCATCAACCCCAGTGCTTCTTCTGTGTTGGAGCTGACAGACTGGTCTGACGGGGTATTTGAACCTCCTTTGACATGTAAACTGACTACAATGGAAGTAAAGAAGTTCTTTGACAAGCCTATGCAAGTTCCACAGTGGCCCTGTCATGCTCAGTCAATAGAGAGGTGTGTGAAACAAGTCACAGAGGCAGCAGGCAGGGTGTATACACATGAGAAACGTGAGGGCTATATCAGAGGCCAAGAAGCAAGTCGGCGGTTGATGTCCAAGAACGAATCAAAGCAAGACTTGAAACTTGTTGTTTAAATATTTTTTTTACTGATGTCATTACTTTCTAATGTTGTTTTATGATTACAAGGATATGTTTTATGATTACTAGGATATGTTTTATGCAGAGAAACTAAAATTTTTATAGCATTACATGACATTTTGAGAAGCTAAAATTAATAAATGTTGTTTTCCGAGAGCAATTTATGTGCTTTTTAATCAAACGTAGATTTACCAAGCTAAGTGTTGAGCAATCACAAAAATAATAGCAGATTTGAATTCTTCACATCAAAAAACATATTTTTAAAACCCCTCAGTGAAGAAATTGGCAAAAATTAATTTTCACCTCCCAAATTGACACACCCTAACAAGGTATGGGAAACGTAAAGAGAATTAAGTTATTTTATGACGTCATAGTATATAAGTCATTATTAGAAAAGATGAATTAGAGAAATACAGTAATGAATAAAGAAGTACAAATTGAAATTCTATCCAAAACTCGCTTAGGCGATTTTTGTTTCTCATGTAAAAATGAATATGGATTATTCATTGTTCATTTTTACATATATATATATATATATATATAATTAGCTACGATAATAATGATAATATTTGCTGTTCATGATAATTGTTACCACGTTACTATACGAATGGAAAAAATATATTAGCCTCCCCTTAGATTAGATAAATGAAATTAAAATTAATTTACTTAATAGTTTCTGGATCTATTTCATAATAAAAATATTAGAACAAGACAAAATTTGTTTATGAGTTAACTGTATTTATTCTAATTTTATTTTGTGTGGTATCGTTATTCATAAGCACACCGGACAAAAAATTAGTCACCCCTACTAGCACCGATAGTAGGAAGTTCAAGGTCACACAGAGGGCGCTGATGTAGCATTGGTAAGTGACAAGTAGCGGTGACGTAGCACACAGGATCAGATCTGTTTCGTGAGGTGGTGAAGAACAAAGTGTGTGTTGGATATAGTCTGCAAAATGGGTCGTGAGGCAGACGTTACTCAGTGGCAAAAAGGAGCCATCGTGTTTGGCAGAGCTTACGGACACAAAATGTCTGAAGTAGCCCAATTTGTTGGTGTGTCAACGCGTACTGTCCAGCGAGTTTACAAAGAGTGGTGTAGTTCGCAATCAACTGAAAATCGACGGCGTAACTGTGGCCGGAAAACAATTCTCGACAATAGGGGCCGCCGCCATGTTTCTCGTCTAGTAACTGCAAATCGTTTTCAAACCAGAGAACAATTGCTCCAAGAAACCAATGAGGTTCTCCAGCGACCAATTTCCGAACGGACATTGCGACGAGAACTGCATGCGATGGACATCTGGAGCAGGGTACCACGGAAGAAGCCGCTGTTAACAGCAAGTCACAACTTGGCACGTTATAAATGGGCTCAGAGGCACAAAAACTGGACGGCGGCAGATTGGAAACGTGTAATTTGGTCCGATGAGTCCCGTTTTGTTTGTTCTCCAATGATGGGAGGCGACGAGTACATCGTAGGTCCAATGAAGCCTTTAATCCTGAATGCGTCGAAGGTGTTGTTCAGGCTGGAGGTAGTTCCGTGATATTCTGGGGATGTTTTTCGTACCACGAAATGGGCCCTCTCGTTCCAGTGACGATGAATTTGAACCAGCAGGCGTACCTCTGCATACTAAACTCGCCGGATTCGTGCGGTTATCAAGGCCAGAGGCGCCGTCACACGTTATTAGGTACATTCTGAGGGGTGACTAATTTTTTGTCCGGTGTGCTTATATTAATCCAAAACGATGAGGTCACGGATGGCGTTAAAGAAATCTTTACTCTTTGCTAGACACTACAGTTCTTATATACGAAATATATATGTTGGTTTTATTTACTAGTATATATATATATATATATATTAGCGGAAGTCTGGTGCTCCAGAAGTGCATCTTCTGCACGAATGCTTCCAGAAAGATAAAACTAACGGGAACGCGCCGGAACGCTGCGTAAAAAGTACTTGAATATTTGTTTGTTTGGTTTTTGGTGCTACTATAGCGTGATTCCTGCCTCTATTCGGCGGTCTACCTTTTAATTATAGCTTCTTACCTTGTTTACTAATTGCTTGTTTACATTCCAATGTCCATCGCCCTTGACGATTGGTTAGGTTTAGTCATGATATTTTCGTTAGTTTTAACGAAAATATCGTGACTAAACCTAACCAATCGTAGGTAGACCACATACTATAGTAGCACCGAAACTGTTTTTTAAATAAATAAAATTGAATAATAAATAGCATTTTATATTTATTATATTTTCATTTATACCTTGGATAGGAATCACACTCTACAGTACTGTAGTTTCGAACCAAAACGGGTAGGAATCACCCTATAGTATCGAAGTCACCGGTAGGAATCACGCTATAGTAGCACCTGGTTTTTTTTGTCTCATGAAGGAAGGCAAGGATGAATCCTTTTTATTTATTTTTTTTTATTTTTTTATTTCTAACTTTTAATTTTTATTTTTTTAAATTAAAATTTTTTATTTTTTATTTTTTATTTGTTTTTATTTTTTCTCAAGGAAGAGGTGCCCCGAAGGGACAAACCCCCAAATGCCCTTCATTAAGGACGGTGAGACCCCATAAATTGGGTGAGGAACTTATGGAATAGGCCCCCTTATAACGTTGGCGAAGACCTTCAGGGGCCCCTCCTGGGGCAAGTTTCAAAGCACCCCAAATTCCTCTGCCCAAACGCGGCTATACTACCTGCATCAATAATTATATCAATATACTTATTAGTTTTTAAATATAATCGTTACGTTACGTAAACATTTAAAAACCGTAAACAATAAGGCTATATACAGTATATATATATATATATATATATATATAGAGAGAGAGAGAGAGAGAGAGGTGGGCAAAAAAAAAGTTTATGAGGTTTTGATGAAGTTTTGCAAGCTGTTTCCACATGATAATGATCCAATAAACTTAAAATTTTCACACTATTAAATGCATCCTTTTATACGATTGCAGTAATATTTACTTCTATTTTTCTTTATTATTTCAGATTTCAGAAAGTAAAATATAACTAAAATCCCCTAAAATTAGTGCAAAAATGTCTAAATACAGTGAAGAAGACGAGATGCTTATAAAGAATCTGAGAATTGGCCAAGGTCTGAGCGTCAGGAGAATGATATCAATGTTCCCAAATATACCATGGACTGAATCAGGAGCTCAGAATATCATTAGAAAGGTTGATAAAACTAGAGATGTTAAGAGACATGATGGAAGTGGTCGTCCCAAAAGTGCAAGAACTCAGGCAAATTTTGACTTAGTGGAAGGTTATATCTTAAGTCAGGAAGGTAAACCAGGAACGCACATTTCACCGAGGGAAATCGAAAAAGAAACAGGTATAAGTCGTAGTAGTGTTACAAATATTGTGAAACACGATTTCTGTTTAAAAGCTTATTAAACGTATATCAGGGCAAAGCCTAACCGATGCCAATAAGGTAAGCCAGATGACATGTGCACAAAGCCTGATAAACAGATTCTAGGGTAACTCACTGAGAAGATTGTGGTTCTCTGATGAGAAATTATTTCACATTGTACCACCGATTAACCAACAAAACGATCAGGTAACGCAAATGTTGCAAGAAAACGTGATGTTGCACCCGAGGGGTTAATAAAGGAAACATCTAACTTTTCGCATAGCATTATGGTAGGAGCTTGCGTCTCAAAATTAGGCAAAATAAGAATTGTGATTCAGCCACAAACCAAAATCAATGCAGAATATTATTGTACACAGGTCCTTTCACAGTATTTGGGTGATATTCGTCAGATTATTGGAAATAATTTCACTTTCCAACAAGATCGAGCACCTGTACAATCGCGTATCTGAAACGAGAAACACCCAATTTCATTGAACCGAACATTTGGCCTCCCAATAGTCCAGATCTTATCCCGCTCGATTCTGGCATTTGGGAAGCTTTAAAATCAAAAGTTTATACACCAGGTGAAAATATTCACAATGTTGACGAGATACGCCTTAAAGTGTTGGATGGTTGAAATCAGGTGTCTCAGCGATATATTGACAGATGCATCGATGAGTGGATCCCGCGTTTAACCAAATATATTTAACAAATGTATTTAACAATATTTTTTATATAAATTAAGGATGATAAAGGAACATTTATGTTAAGTTTAACAATCCTATCTTAAATTTTCCAACAATAAATACATGTTTACGAGCGTCATTAGTTTTTTTGGCCCACCCTCTATATATATATATATATATATATATATATATATATATATATATATATATATATATATATATATATATATATATATGTGTGATGAATTTTACAATTAAACACGTGAAATGAATGAATGATGCAAACCCACAACACAAGGAAAAAGAAAAATGAGTCCAAGGCCTGTCGTGTATTCAGAAGTACACCTCGTCATGGTGTACCGATGAATCGGTACAGAATTTAAATGCTGTACCGATTCATCGATTTGTTGTACCTAGTATTCCATACATTAAAACCAAGCTCACCCTCTCGTCTATTGTTAATTTCGCAGCCATCCCTTATCTAAAACAAAAAATAATATGATATATTATTATTAACACTGAAAATTCCTATGATGCGCGACTTCTGCGCCACCCTGTATATATATACACATATATTTAAGAGAGAGAGAGAGAGAGAGAGAGAGAGAGAGAGAGAGAGATTTGCTTAACGTTACAAGGCATTCTTTCTTCAATACGTTCCTTTTCGGACATATTTTGAAAATATACTATAGGCCGTTATTCTTTTGGACTGTTCACGGACGAATAAAGATTTAATCTTCGAACATCTGATGGACGGGAAAGAGTGTGGAGAAGAACACGAGAAAGTCCGTGAACAATACTCGTCCCCATTGGACCATAGTCCAATTGACATGCTCACGAGGGAAAGCAAGACGAGCATTGCGGTGGTGTGGGAGCAATTCTGGTTCCCATTGCTGGACGTCTAGCATATAAGCCACTGTCCATAAGTCTCCTTCTAACGGTTCGCTCCGATACACTGACGTCTCAAGACCTTTCCAGCTCATTGCGGACGTTTGTGGCAGTCAAGTGACGATCTCGCAAAACACTCAAGACGATGAAATGATCGTCACAGGCAGATGTGCAGCGCGATCTTCCAGATCCTGGTCTTCGAGTGTACTTTCCTGTCTCCACATAACGTTGGTAGACACGTCGAACTGTTATTCTTGGCCTTCCGAGCGCATCGGCGACGTAACGCTGGCTCCGACCATCTTCAATTAGGGCGACGACTCTTGCGACGTTCACGGCACTCAAATCCATTGTAAATGTCCAATTCTGAAACCCAAAAGAATAAGTCATCTGTGACTAAACGCAAATGCTTACTCCCACTAGTGGAAGAAAAAAGTGGCACTAGCAGTCTAAGAGCAACTGAATGTCAGACTGTCGAATTCTTAAAAGAAGTCAAAAATTCGTTACAGCCAGTGTGTTCGCAGCTGACGTTCTTTTGTCTCGTTATTTTGTTGCCTCATGGACTATATTTACGAATTTTAAAACTTTTATAAATAGAAGCTTGCCCACTCTTTTGCTTTTCGCGATATTCCAAATGGGCCGATTTTTCTGCCGCTCAGTGTATTTTATTAAATTGCAATTTAATCGTCAAAGAGTTCTCCATCCGCTATGATACATTTGTGGATTCTCCCTGTGAAACTCTTTATTGTTCTTTTGAGCATATCGAGTGGGATCATTTTCAGTTGTTCATCTATTCTGCGGCCACGGGCATTCACATCTGGATAGATGGAACCAGGAGTGTAGAGTGTGTCACGCAAATAAGCCCAAAGCCAGAAATCACATGGGCTAAATCAGGTGATTTGGCTGGACACTCGATGGGACCTCGCCGCTTAACCCATTTTCCTTCAAGGTTCGTATCCAGAATCTCACGGGCAGCTGCATAGTAATGTGGCGGCGCTCCATCATGTTCATAAAGTCATTTCCTGCCATCGCCATTAGTAAGCTGTGACAAAACTTTGTCTCTCAATACTTGGCAATAGCGCTTTCCATCCATCGTATCTCTCGATATGTCAAAGGAAACGAGTCCAGAATAACCAATGCACACTCAAACTGTTGGTGTAGCCGTTTCAACGAGTTTACCCAATCATATTTTAAGATTTTTTTTTCGCCCAGTAGTGAACGTTGTGTTTGTTTCCCTTACTCATTAAACCGAAGACACATTCATCTGAAAATATGATCTTTCCAAGGAAATGTGGATCAGAGTTGAACTTCTGTCTCATTGTTTCAGCAAACTGCAGCCATCTATCAGAATCATCGTCGTTATATGAGCGTAGAGCAAATGGGTTTGTAATCGTGGTACCGATATGATTCCAATATATTTGTTACTGAAAATTTGGAAATATCCAATTCCTGTACGACTTTCCTCGTTGAAGTTGTTGGATCGACTTGAAAAGTGGCGAGGACATTTTTTTTGTTGTTGTCTCCTGTCGCCGTTCCTGGCTTTCCGCTTGTTGGACAATCTTTTACCAGCCTCCCTGTTTCCAAAAGTTTGAGCTTCCATTATCGAAGAGTGGTTGCATTTGGTGGTAGTTTATTATATTTTTCTTGAAATATACGGGACTCCAATAAACCTTAGCCCCCCCCCCCGCCCATGGCCTAAACCATTAGAGGTACAGTAAAACTAAACATACCCTACAAAAGAGAATTTAATCCTGCCTTTAATTAATGAGAAACAATTAAAACTTGGTGTTCTCGCCATTGGCTTCCAAGACAGCCTGAATTCGCTTTGGGTAGCTTGCCAAAAGTGACGTGAATAGATCTTGATCGTTGCGCAAATTTGCTAAAACAGTTTCAATGTGTTGCGTCATTGCATCCTTCGAAAATCGATTTGCTGCAGGTTCTTGAAACAAGAGACATTCAACCTTGTCCTTTATAACTGATCCAATGTGTTCACAGATGTTCAGGTCAGATGAATTTCCTGGCCATTCTTCATTTCCAAAGAAATCGATCTCATGGTTCCGCAACAACTGTTGAGTGGCTAATGCCTTAAAGCAGGGGTCCTTATCGTGCAGAAGTGTGACCTGATCGACGTCCATAACATTGTTTGAGTTTCTTAGAAAAGGAATGACATGCTGGGATAGAATAATATCACGAAAATACTGTCCATCCCAACTCTGACCATTTGGCTTCAGCACCCACATGAGCTTCTTTGCAGTGAACAAAACAAACACACCAACACAGTCTGGACTTTTTAATAATTCGCGATAATGTTCATTGTCATCGATTTCATCTGGTGTTGTGGCCCACACTCGATCATTTTGGTAGTTAGGCCGACGTGTTACGTAAACAAAAAATTCATCGGAGACAGCTAAATGCATGAAATCATCCACATCCCAATCTTCAAGATAATGGGCAAACCACATTCTGTCATCGATGTTGAGTTTTTCTTGACTTTGGAAGTTCATGCCAAGGCTTTAAACCTTGCCTATGACGGTACAGTCGAATGATCTCACCACTAACGATCTTTCCTCTCAACACTTAGATCTCTCTAGAAAGTTTAGCACAGCTGTTTTTGCGCTTATGCGTACCGCTTTCAATGATGTCCTTTGTTTCCTGAGAGAGTGGCAAATTTGGGCGCCCAGATTTGGTTGTATCCATTTCACATTCATCCAAAGTTTTATTCCAATTTCTTTTGACGAAGTCCTCACTTCTTCGCAACTTTCTGGCAACCCATGAACGTGTTATAAAGGTGGCTCCAGCATCACGAGCTTCCCGAAATGTTATTGCTCGTGTGCGATCTATCACACGTTGCCTCTCCGAATCACCAATTAATTGAGAAGCCATTATATTATCACTTTATCAGCTAGAGTAATTTTAATACCTGCAATAAATAAAGAATTTTATATATTTTTATAATCACTAAAAACTATTTCGATATAAGTAAACATGTAAGCTGCAAATAGGGGGGGGGGGGCTAAGGTTTTTTGGAACCCCTTACACAAACTTTCTTCACAATTCTTATAAGAAATAGCACACGAGACAAGATACATTTTTTCTTCATTACCGTATTCCATCCTTACTGACATGGCGGTGACTGGGGTTAGGGCCTAGGGTCTTTCTGTTCTTGCCTTGGATCATTCCTGGTCTAGTTGTTGTTTTGAAAAGTATCGCATACACTGCAGTGATATTATTACAGTTTATTTATTATTAACAAATTATTTGTATGTATAAAATTCTTAGACTTTTCTCCCACCCTGCATAAATATATATATATATATCGGCTATTGATTGGTGGCGCGGAAAACGCAGTTTAATAATAAACAGGAACACCAGAGAAAATACAAACATCCTTCAAGGTTTAATAGTACCAACGTTTCCGAAACGTTGGTACTATTAAACCTTGAAGGATGTTTGTATTTTCTCTGGTGTTCCTGTTATTATTTTATATATATATATATATATATATATATATATAATATATATATAAATAATAATAATAATGATAATAATAATAATAATAATAATAATAATAATAATAACGGAGCCAAGTGATTTTTGCGGTGGAAACCTTAGTCGAATAATGCAAACATTTAATAATCAAAACTTTTGACATATTCTAATGTAATCTTCAGTGCTTTACGATGAGAGTAAATTTGAGTACAAACATTATAAAGTAATTTAGGGGCACGTTATGACTAAAGTGTAAGATGTAAAACATTAAAATCTGTAAAACTTTAAAAGAAAGAAATCAGGTACAAGTTACTTGATCACAGATGCATGTCTATAATGAAGTTCCGTAGATGTTGTAGTGGTGATTAAAATCTTAAAATGGTCTACTGAGATAGGATGGAGAAATTAATGGGAATGAGTCTATAACGGAATACTCCGGTTTGGATATTGTAGAGAAGTTCTGTTAGAAACTCCAATATGTTTGTTCACCCTTTGTTTTAATTGTAGGGTTGTATGCTCTACGTAGTTAGTCTGGCAGCTAACACAGCAAAATAAATAAACAAGTACAGTAGCTGTGTGGTTCAAAAAGGTCTTAAATAAAAGGGGGTTGACGGAAATGTACCGAAAATCACAGTGAGGATACGACTTTGAAATTACGGACTAAAAGGATGAGATGAGTTTGTTAATTAAGGCGACCATGTAAGTAAGGAATTTTAATATAGAGCGGTAACTTCGACACCATACGAGTGGCAGTTGATGGATGATAAATATTTGAAAGAAATCTATTAACAGCGTTGTCAAATTGAAACTCTGGATATGAATTAAGAGTAAAAAATTATTTTAAATAGACCAACTCTCGGTGGAAAGACAACCAATCTGAACAAATTTCGTCGACTTGTGTCAGTCTAGTATGAATGCTGGCTAATATACTGTAAATGTTTTCGGACTACGAGACTATTTAATCCCTAGAAAAATCGTACCTTTTTCTATAAACATTTGTAGAAAGTAAAATTATTCTTGAAAGCGATTACTGTAATTCATCCAAAAACAAAGAGTTTTTGGCTTCTTTTATCACTGGAAATTTGATGTTCGTCTGACGCTCATTAAAGTAGGTTAAAAACTGTGACGTATTCTTCCTATCTTTAAATAAAACAAAACAGTTGCATGTGTGCAAAGGGAGAAATTCCTCCGGCCAATTTCCCAGCCAATGCTTTTTATGATAAGAAATATATATATATATATATATTTCTCACCCATTTCTCACCATCCACCCTGTTAGGAATGTCCCGCCAGGTAACGAGCCCCACGAACGTTCTCCAGGCCGACCGATCCCAATAGAGTTGACTCTCCTCCACATCTTCTATGGTTCTTCCTCTAGCACTGATAGCTTCTTGTATGGTATCTCTCCATCTTTTCCTTAGTCTTCCCACTGGTCTCCTTCCTCTCGGCGTCCAATTATAAAATTACAGTGGGTACCTTTCCTCTTTCATTCTTCGTATATGGCCGTACCACCTTAGTTGGTGTTTCTCTATACAAGTTAATACTGACTGCACTCCAAGTTCTTGCCTTATTGTCTCACTTCTAATTCCGTCCCTCAAGGTTACTCTCCTTATGAACCTCAAAACTCGCATCTCTGCTGCTTCAATCCTACTCGTTTGAGAAGTGTTCAAGGCCCAACACTCTGATCCATAAATTAATATTGGGCGGAGAATCGTGGCGTATATTAAAATTTTCACCCCAGTTGGTACATTTTTTTCTCTCAGGATGGAATAAAGCATCCCCACATTCCTCGAGAACTTCCCAATTCTTTCTTTTAACTCTTCTCCACTACTTCCTTGCTCACTTAGAATCACTTCTAAGTATTTGAACATATCCTGGTTTAGCTGTGTTCCCCTATTTGTGCATTTATGTTCTCTCTATTCCTTGATAGTGCCATCACTTTGGTCTTCGCCCTGTTCATCTTCATGCCATGATCACTCATAATTTCATCCCATCTTTGTAGCGCTCTCTGTAACTCCTCAAGATCTCTTGTTATCACTGCTGCATCGTCTGCGTATACGAAAGTGTGTTCTTTATCTTCCCGAGTACAAATTCTTTTCAAACATCTATCCATATAGAGAATAAACAACAGTGGCGAAATCACGCTTGCCTGTCGCACCCCTACCACATTGAACCAATTTTTTCTTCCATCATTTGATCTTACCGTGTTACTGCATATTTCATACAAGCCCTTGATGACCCTTATCAGTTTATGACTTAATCTATACATTGGATCTTCCAACACCTGCCATAATCTATTTCTTGGTACCCGGTCAAAGGCTTTTTATAGGTTTATGAAATCAATGTACGCCTTTTTATGCCACTCTATACTCTTCTCCGTTATCATTTTCAACGAAAAAACTAAGTCCATAGTGCTTCCGTTGGGTCTAAACTCTAAACCCATGCTGCCATTCTTCAATTGATTCATCCACCATCGATCTTAGTCTCCTCTCTAGGATTCTTTCATAAATTTTGCTTGCGCAGGTAGAAATGAAATTCCTCTATAGTTTTGACAATCTCGTTTATCGCCTTTTTTGTATAACGGGCATATTAATGCTTTACTCCACTCAGATGGTATACATTCCTTTTTCCATGCTTGGTTAAACACCTCAGTCAACCATCCAGCAAGTCTTCTCCAGTTTTTTAGAACTTATTATTAATACCATCAATTCCAGGACTCTTGCCGTTTTTAAGTTCTTTAATTGCATTTTTTACCTCAGTAATACTAATAGGTTGGTCTTCATCCGACTCTTCTTCTCGTGCTTGTATCTGCAGATCTTCGTCTTGCTCTTCTTCCTGTACTCGTACTTTTGGATCTCTTTCTTCTTCCTGCGGTACCTTGTTCACCACATTTAGTAGTTCGTTAAAATATTCTTTCTATCTATCTTCCACATCGATAGGGTCAATTAGGGTCTCTCCCTCTTTACTTAGTATTGAATGAACCTCAATATTATCTCCCTTTCTATATTTTTTCGCCATTCCATAGATTAATTTTTTCGTACCTCTCATATCTTCCTGTGGGTTTTGTCCAATTCTTTCCCATGCCTCTCCTTTAGATCGTCTTTTTATTGTTTCTGAATGATTTCTTGCAGTGATATAGTTGCGTCTGCTCTCTTCCGTTCTGTTTTTTATCCATAAACGAAACATCTCACTTTTTCTTTTCACGGTTTCCTTGACCTCCTTCGTCCACCAAACAGTCCTCTTCTTTCTCGTCCCACTTTCTTTCTTAACTCCAACTGTTTCCCTTGCCACCAGCTCAATCCCTTCCTTAAGTTTCCATCCATTTTTCTCTCATCTTTTGTTTAAAACTTTATAATATATTTCCATCTTTTAAATTTTCTATTTTATATCGTTCTTTAAAAAGTTTTCTGGTTCGGATCCTTTTCACCCATCTTATTTTGCCTATTACTAATCTATGATCTCCATCTAATGAAACAGATGGTACACTTTTCACATCCAAAACTACTCTCTTATCATTACACAGCAAAAGATCTATCATTGATTTCTCTGTATGTCGGTGAAGTACATTGTTCCATCGGTACCACGTCCATTTTTTATTTTCAACGTGTCTAAAAAAGCTATTCATTACTGCAAGGCCGTTTTTCACTGCAAAATCCAACAGTCTATCACCGTCCGCAATTCTTTCCCCTATCCCAAAAGCTCCAACAACAGACTCTAATCCATTTCTCTGATAACCCACATGCGCGTTCAAGTCTCCCAAAACAATTTTGATCGTGCCTCTCATCCTATCATATACATCTTGTAGACTTTCTAAAAATTCCGTTTTTTCATCCATTGATCTCCCTTGATGGGGTGCGTAGACCTAGATAATGTCATCGTTTTATCTTTAAGTCTTAAAGTAATAGCCATTATTCTCTCATTAACAAGTATATACTGCATCTATTACTTTTTTGTGTAATTCGGGTTTGAAAATGATCGCCACTCCGTCTTTTTTCACCCGGTCTTCTTTTGTACATCATTACATAATCTTCGTGCAGAGTTTTTATTCCCTCTCCAAGATATCTAACCTCACATACCCCCAGAATGTCTAGTTGTCTTTCCTCCATCAATTCAACCACTTCCTCCTCTTTTCCTGTGAACGTGTTTGCATTAATAGTGGCAATTTAATATTGGTTATTCCTTTCTCGTAGTCCGTTTCCGCGCCAAGTCGTATAGCGAAAGTTCGACCGGTTCCGAGGCTCACCATAGGTTTTACGGGCAATTAACTTGTTGCCTGAGCAACTCCACCAGCAGCTTTCTAGGCCTGTCCTGGCTTCTAGAATAGCTTCCGCTTTTTGCGACTACCCACGTCCAACCCCCTCATTCGAGGTTACAAAACAGGAAATTTTCACCTGTTCCGGGAATAAGGAACGTAGTACATTCGGGCCCCTACACCGCGACAAGGTAGTGCCAGCTTGGGTATCAGATATTGTTGATGGTGACCGGTAAATTCGCCGCAGGAAAATTCGCCGCAGGAAATTTCGCCGCAGGAAAAATCTCCGCGAGGAAAATTCGCCGCAAGAAAAAAAATTTAAAACGACTTTATCAATTTTGTACTTCTTAGAATTACATTGTCACTAAAATGGTGGATATTAAATGTATGTTTATTTAAACGATGTTTATTAAATTATTAAATGTATGTTTATTTAAACGATGTTTATTAAATTATTAAATGTATGTTTATTTAAACGATGTTTATTAAATTATTAAATGTATGTTTATTTAAACGATGTTTATTAAATTATTAAATGTGTGTTTATTTAAACGATGTTTATTAAATTATTAAATGTATGTTTATTTAAACGATGTTTATTAAATTATATCACTGGGGAACAAAATAATTTTTTTTTCTTGGTGCCTGAGATTTTAGACCTTATTCTGGATACTTTAATGCCACTGATTCAGAAAATATCATCCATTTTGTTCTAGCAGCTCTAGTTTTTGAGATATTGCATACGTCATTACCTACTTTATTACCCTTCTGGAACGGTATTATGAGTTGCTCGTAAATCTAAATGCATCTGTATAATTAAATTGTAGCTATGATTTTGCTGATGTTGCTGTTTTGCATGTGTATTGTACATGTACTAACGTGAATTCTTTCCTGTTACAGGTGTTGACATGGCTTCATCACGAAGAAAGTGTTTAAATCATCCAGATGTGTTTTGTTTTATCTGCGGAGAGTACACGTTCATTGAACAGAGAAAAACTATTACTGATTTTGTGAAAAAAGCTTATTTTGCCTATTTCAAAGTACAACAAGGGGACCAAGATAAGTCATGGGCTCCTCATGTTGTGTAAAACGTGTACGGAGCATCTGCGGCAATGGACCAACGGAAAGAGGAGGTGCCTGAAATTTGGTATACCAATGGTATGGAGAGAACAGAGAAACCACAGTGATGACTGTTACTTTTGTTTGGTGAATATAAAGGGCATCAATGGACGTAACCGGAGTAAATGGACGTATCCTGACATAGACTCAGCTAGACGGTTTCACATTCAGATGAGATATCTGTCCTGTCCCATCATTCAGCCATCTTCCAGAGCTCCCTGAAGAAGATGATGAATCTGCTACTGACAAAGAAAGCATATGTGGGCAAAATGACAGTGATTTCGAAGGACCATCATCAGTTGCAGAAGGTTTTAGTCAACACGAATTAAACGACCTCATAAGGGACTTAAGTCTTTCGAAGAAATCGTCTGAATTGTTAGCTTCCAGGCTGGGAGAAAAAAATTTACTGCTGCCGGGAACCAAAATCACGTTATATCGCGACAGAGAAAAGGATTTACTGCCCTTCTTCTCAAAAGAGAACGATTTAGTTTTCTGCAACAACGTGCGTGAATTGATGAAAATGGGCATATCGGAATACACACCAAGTGAATGGCGGTTATTCATAGATAGCTCCAAACGGAGCCTAAAATGTGTTCTTCTACACAACGGCAACAGATACAGATCAATCCCAATTGGTCACTCAGTCGGTATGAGAGAAGAGCACGGGACAGTTGCCCTAGTCCTAGAAAAGATATCATACCGAGACCACCAATGGGTGATCTGTGTGGATCTGAAGATGGTGAATTTTCTCCTGGGCCAGCAGAGCGGGTACACCAAGTACCCGTGCTTTATATGTCTCTGGGACAGTTGAGCTAAAGATGAACACTGGGTGAGAAGACAGTGGCCTCAGAGAAAACATGGTGGTTGGAGAAAAAAATATCATCAAAGAAGCTTTGGTTGACAGAGAAAGGATCATATTGCCACCACTGCACATCAAACTAGGTTTGATGAAACAATTTATAAAGGCTTTGAACAGAGATGGGACGTGTTTTGGCTACATATGTAGAAAATTCCTGCGCTGAGCATGGAAAAGCTGAAGGCAGTTATTTTCGATGGACCGCAAATCTGGGAACTCATGAAAGACCCGCGTTTCCAAGATTCAATGGACAACATTGAGGCACGTGCGTGGTCATCGTTTAGTATGGTTGTGAAGAATTTCCTTGGGAACTATAAGGCCGATAACTACGGTGAACTAGTGGAGAATATGCTCTCTTCTTTTTGTAAACTTGGCTGTAAAATGAGCATCAAACTGCATTACCTCCACAGTCATTTGGATCGTTTCCCAGATAACCTCGGTGATCTAAGCGAGGAACAGGGTGAACGATTTCACCAAGAACTAAGGACCATGGAAGAACGGTACCGCGGACAATGGGATACCCACATGATGGCAGATTACTGCTGGAGCATCCAATGCAAATGTCCTGGCACATCTCATCGCAAGAAATCTCAGAAACGCGGTTTATGTGAGATGTCTCAATGAAAGAACTTTTTTTGCCGTTCGTGTCTCAAGCTTGTTTGAATTTAAGAAATATTTTTCGTACCTTATGCTTGTTTGATGTTAATACACTATTTTTGCTGACATTCATCATACTTTTGTATTCAATTGACAACAACATTGATTGCCAGTCAGCAATTATATAATACTAGTACAGTTCCCGTCACTTCGCTGACGGTTAGACAGGCTAAACTACAAAAAAAGAACCCAGCCGTGAAAATTTTGAGCTTCACATTGTGTCAACATTTCTGAATCTGGTATCTCCCAAAACCTCCTCACCCCCATTCATACAACTTGGGGGCTAACCCCCTCCCCCATTACCCCCACCCCTCCCCATTACCACACCATCCCCCATTACCCCCACCCACACCCTTCCGCCCACCCCAACCCTTCCCCCCACCCCAACCCTTCCCCCCACTCCCACCCTTCCCACCACCCTCACCCTTCCCCATTGCTAAACTACAGAAAAGAACACAGTCATGAAAATCTTGAGCTTCACATTTCCGCCCGTAATACAATTTCTGAATTTTTTTCTCACAATTTTTTCTCACAATTTCTGAAAGTGTGACAGACGGACAGACAGACAGACAGACGGACGGACAGCTCTCTTATTATAGTATAGATTATATACATTATATAGAAATATATATAGATATATATCATATCTTGATAAGCAGAGCTGATGGAGAAAAACTAATGTCATTTTTAGAATCAGCGACCTCAATATACCCAGAAACAGGTCTAACATCTAAGTCACCAAAAGTTGTGTTCCCCAGTGAATTATTAAATGTATGTTTATTGAAAATCAATAAAATCATCTTAAAAATGATGGAGGTTCATTATTACGGCTCTCAAAAAATGGAGTTTATTTTCTGAATTGTAATTCTTTATTTGTTGCAGTAACCTTTTGTTCACATCTTTATACTTTTTTTTTCATAGAAGAATCATCACCACGCTCAACTTCTATTTTCTTTTTGTTTGCCAAGCTTTCTTCTTTTTTTCAATATTGTTATTAGTTTCCAGATATTTGGATGCATATAAGTGGCAGAACTTTGAAAGGAATTGTGGAACCCTTGTACGCTGTTATTTGTTCGAGGCATTTCGTTCTCTGTTCTTTCATTGACGTTCCAAGTTTCAATTGGAAATGTAGGTACCAATCTGCGTCGCCAATTGCCTCGACCCCTTTCCCGTCCGATATAGTGGAGGGGAAAGGTGAGTACAATTTTTCACTCTAAAACAATACTCTGTTGTATAATTTAGGTCTTGGGGACACAGGGGCGGAGCCCTCGTAGAGCACCCCTGTCCCAAACTGTCCGGCTGAAAAAAAAGTTTTGCGCGCACACTACCGTGCGTTCTACGGCTTAGTATTACCCGCAGAACGCATTGCAGCGACAAGATGGCCGACCGGATGTATCCTTTCTCATTTAATTAGTCCTTTAAAGAGCTTTTAATTGGACATCCGGATAGCGTAGCGGCTATTTAAACGTAATTTAAACCTATTTTTACACCGGAAATGTTAAAAAAAAAATTTATAAAGAGCTTTAATTTTTTTTTCTTGCGGTGAATTTTCCTCGCCGTGAATTTTCCTCGCAGTGAATTTTCCTCGCGCGAATATTCCTGCTGCGAATTTATCTAGAACCATTGTTGATACCCAAATAGGGGATATATATATATATATATATGTGTGTGTGTGTGTGTGTGTGTGTGTGTGAAACATATATATATATATATATACATATATACAGGGTGAGTCACGACAAAATGTCATAACTTCGGGAGTTTATAGCTGAGGTCATTCCCAGTCAAGAACATAGGTCCGATTCTTAATGGTTATGGAGCTATGGATGTTTGAATTTCAAGCATGCGCATGGGTGACCTTCAACTGAATTGACAGTTACTTACTGAACCAAAGTAACTATGCAGTAGAGCGTTGTGTTTCACAGCGTACAGTTGATGTTTTGTGCGTTCAGTATGCCTTTTACGTTTTAAAATGCCGAATATGCCGATGGGAGTATGTTTACAGATTTTGCGATGGAAATACTACTGCTGCTGTCGCTGAATACTAGCGACGTTCTCCAAATCGAAGAATTCCGGATCGACGAGTGTTTAGCAACGTTTTCTGGAGATTGCGAGAGAGCGGTTCATTTCCTAGCGTTATTCTTTTATCTGAGCGGCCGGTACAACAAGATGTGGTTGAACCAGAAAACATTATTCAGATGGTACAGCGGAGGCCTCACGTTAGTACGCGAAGAATTTCCACACGACTTAGAGTTCCTTAAATGAGAGTATGTAGAACGTTACACGAAGAAGGCATGTATCCATACCACGTACAGCGCGTTCAGCATCTCCAACCTGAGGATCGTGCCCAACGGCTGGAATTTTGTAATTGGCTCAATGCCGATCGACAATTGCATCGATACGTTTTGTTCTGTGATGAGGCTCAATTTACCCGCGACGGTGTCAGCAACACTCGCAATTCACTTGTGTGGTCAGAAATGAATCCTCATGCCATTGTCGAAAGTAATTTTCAACATCGGTTCAGTGTCAATGTGTGGTGTGGTATTCTCTACAGTCAGCTGATTGGTCCGTTTATCTTCGAAGGTGGTCTTACAGGTGATATTTATTTACGATTTCTGCAAGACGAACTGCCGCCACTGTTAGAAGATGTACCTTTGGCAACACGATTGCGTATGTACTTTCAACAAGACGGAGCTCCTCCCCATTTTAGCCATGCAGTGAGAACGCATCTCGATGATCGCTTCCCTGGTCGATGGATCGGTCGTGGTGGTGCACAAAATTGGCCACCCAGGTCTCCGGACCTAACCCCTCTAGATATTTATCTATGGCGGCGCATGAAAGAACTGGTGTACCAGAGAAAAGTGGAAACACGAGATGCATTGCTCCGTCGCATTTTGGATGCTGCAGCCCTCATAAAGGATAATCGTAATGAACTAATATGAGCTACACGAGCGATTCACAGACGAGCTGCGATGTGCAATGAGGCCGAAGGTAGTCATTTTGAACAAGTATTGTAAATTCATGAATAAAAACTTTAGCAGCTATTTGTTCGCTTATTCTTATTTTTAAACACTTAAACATCCACAGCTCCATAACCGTTAAGAATCGGACGTATGTTCATATGGATTTTTGACTGGGAATGACCTTAGCTATAAGCTCCCAAAGTTATGACATTTCCTCGCGACTCACCCTGTGTGTATATATATACGGGGTATATATATATATATATATATATATACTGTATATACTGTATATAGGGTATTTGGCTACTGCAACAAAGTCCTCGCCATTATTATATTGTAGTTTTCTTCTGTTTTCTGTTAAAGTACAGTTATAGTGACGCGGTAGCATTCTGAAGTTTCAATCCAGACACCTTGGAAAAATTTTGTTAATCGAGTATATATGTTTCAGCCAATATGTGAAACCAATCATTTCAGGTCGTGCCTAAAAATTTCAGACATTTCGCGTAATACTTCTGGCCCTTAAACGTAGGTAATACATATTACTAACCTAATCTAACCTAACCTAACTACTCTAACTTAACCTAATCTAACTTTCACGAAGTCATTAATCGCTTAATCGAATTACGCGAAATGCCTGAAGTTTTAGGCATCACGCGAAATGAGTGGTTTCACACAATGACTGTAACATAGTGTATATACGTAATCCGAAGAAAACTCGTGTTTCACTCATTCGCTTTGAATTAGTCCACGTTGCAGAACATGATTGGTTGACGAGCTGTTATTATAGTTGTTTAATAAATAATGCACTTTTGAACTACAAATTGATTTGATTATTGTCAAATACGTAATCATAGTTGTCATCTACATAACGCTTTGTCATTTAATTTCCTCCATGTTGTCTAAGAAAACACCACTTTATTTATTTATTCTGTGTACTGTCATTCCAACTACATTGTCGAAACATTCTGAATGTTTCTCATTTAATCGATGGTCTATTCATACGATTTTTCTGTCAAAAACAATGATCCGTTGACGAAATGAAATGAATGTTGTCGAGAGCATTTACAATTTGTTCAATTGCATTTGCAAAATACTGTAATAAGGAAGAAAAATAACTCTTAGTATAACAATATACATCTCCTTCGGGATTTATAATAATAATAATAATAATGAGTGAGGAGAGCCAAAAAGTGACAGTACTCAAGCCAGACGAACGCCGCCCATTGCGAACTACAGTCACACTGACATGTACAAATTGAAGTAAGTTTAAATGCATTTGGGAGAGTTGGAGGGTTGAGAGCGGCCTCCCTTCTTTGGGAAAGGCGGAATGAACACGAACTTCCAGTAGGAAGGAAAAGTACCAGATAAAAGACAAAGACGAAAGAGTTTACCTTGGCAGGATGTCAGTACAGAAGCACAGTTCTTGGGAACAATAGGAGGGACACTATCAGGACCGTACGTCTTCCTAGAGTTGAGCCCAGATGGGCCAGAAAACACAACTTTGGAAGAGATGCCAATTTCACCATAATTAAGTCAGAGAGAGGAGGAGATAGAGGACCAACACCGGAATCATCCATGGTTGAGTTGGAGGAGAAAGTTTGAGTGAAAAGTTCAGCTTTATAAGAAGAAACGATAACTGAACCATCAGAATGGAAAACTGGAAGGAAAGAAGCAGTAACGTTGTTGGAGAGGTTCTTGTCTAGGTGTCAAAAAGAACGAGAAGAATTAGAATTAGATGCCTTTTCATCTTTTTCTTTGATGAAGGAATTTTTTGGCCTGTTGAAGAGCAGATTTTGCACGACTTCGGATAGAAATATAAGCTAAGTGAGAGTCAGGAGTTGAATGGCGACGGTACCTTCTGAAAGCCTCTTCTCTGCTACACTGTGAGCAGTCCAACATGCTCTCAAACACATACTCTCCCTCTATTCCTCGTTAACCTCATTGTAGTTCCGTGTGTTGGTCTCTCTTCACACGAAGGTCAAGCTGGTGGGCCCACCTCTAGGCCTGGCTTGGTGGAAGAGCGAGTTGCTCTCTTGCGCCCTCCACCGCACATAGCCAGGTACATCCGGATCATCTGGTACCGTCCTGAGCCAGGCCAGGCCAATCCTGAGCCTCACTACACACACACACACACACACACACATATATATATATATATATATATATATATGCATCTTACACACTACACCACAATCTCTTCAAAATTTCTAAAAAAAAAGTGCCATCGTTCAGCTTTGGAGACCTTGTTTTCGGCATTCTCCTTCTATGGAGAGGTCACTTTTGCGGGTGTTCGCCCTTGGCCCGCTCCTTCCTACTTAAAAAGAAGGCGCCTCCTCTTGGAAGAATCCAAAGGAGGAACTGGAACGCTAGGACAGGAAACAGATATAAGATTGTGGTTAGAGATGCCCAATGGAGAAAAATGTTTGACATAGTAAGAAGTACGAGTAGTGAGAAATGAATCCAGAATGTTGGGCCTATCTCCAAGGCTTTGTTTGTTGTTGGCAGAAGAAAGTATCTTAAAATCTTTATAATCCAATTTGTGTTGGCATCTATTAGCGTGATTCCATTGGAGTTGATGTTTCCTAATTAGTAAGAAGTGTTCTTGTTTTAAATTTATGTGAACCAGTTCTTAATTTGAGAATTCTGGGCGCACAATCTATATACAGGGTAGCCACAATGTTCCTTTCCAACATACAGGGCAACATACAGACATGCTGTAATTTCAATGCAAAGGGACTTTGTGCCCACTTTGTATATTTTATTCTTTACAAAGGGAACAATTTTGGATATGGCCAGAGAGAGAGAGAGAGAGAGAGTTACAAGGAGTTACAAGAGTTACAGTAAGAGAAAATGTCGAATAGGTTAACCCGATCAAATAATAAACAGCAAGCAACTGCCCTAACCGGTCATTAACATATACTTCCATAAATATATATATGTATATAGGATGAGAGAGTTACAAGCTGAAGCCTCAAATATCTTTCGACCCACTGAGGGAAGTTCGTGATTTGTGCTCCCTTTGAGAAAATGATGAATAACTTCACATTTCAAAATGAGCTTGTTGTGGGTTTTATAAAATTAATTAACACATGCAAATGCATGTTGAGTAAGCACTGAATGATACGTTGTGTGTGTATATACCGAGAGCGGCAGCCAGTTTAAATCACAAATTAGTTTTTAAATTATGTGATTATTTATTATTTGTACTCACATTTCAATTGTTGTTGCTACCGCTGGATCAAACAGTTCGACATCGCAAATGTCAGCATTGGTTTGTGAGGAAAATAATTCGTTCCGATCGGCGGCGTTAAAAAGATTAATTGTGGCCACAGCGTCAGTGTCTCCATCTTCATATAACTCCGGTAAACTGTAAAGTTGTTGTGACTGACTGGAAGTGTCCATGCTTGATGGTATAGCGTGTTATTCACAGGTAGAAATTGCAACTGTTATGGCACGACCTGCTCACTGTGTCCCATTTTATGTGGTGAGATGCCCCATTTGTTCCCAGACGGAGAGAAACTCAATCCCAATACGAAAGGCATCCTCATTGGATGTCATTGTATTTGGGTGTGGCTGTAACGTATGTACGAGATTTTCCTCCAGCCAGAGAGTGTAGACTCTTTCTCATGCCCAGCCCGTTGGGCCTTGAAATTCTGATTGGACACCGTCACGATTAATGAAGGTGTCTTTATCAAATCTGGCTTATTCATTCCGCAGATTTTTTTCACTGTTTTCAGAGAGGTCGTAGGCGAATAAAATTATATTGTAATTAAAACTTATTTAAGTGTTTGAATTTCAACATAAAATTGAACATTATTTAGCACGTGTTTAAAAAACTTTTAAACGTAAATTCAAAGTTTTTGAGAGAGAGAGAGAGAGAGAGAGAAGTTCTGAGAGTATTTATTATTATTATTATTATATTATATTTAAAATAAATAAATAAATAAACCACTCGTCAACACAACCTGATACCCTTTCATCAGCACTTGATGCTTCTTATCATTATTAAGAATTATTATTACTACTACTATTACTACTATTATATTTTCTCGACAATACCAATACATGGATATATATATATATATATATATATATATATATATATATATATATATTACAATCGTTTTACAATGACTTGAATAATAACCAACTCCCTCCGTTATGAAGACATTAATTATATATGTGTGTGTGTAATATATATATATATGTATGTATGTTGGTGTATAGAAAAGTTTGTTCTATATATATGTATGTGAACCCCAGAGGTAGCCTAACCGGGAGCACAGACCGACAACAAATAAAATCTGGGATTCCTATACACTCGTGCAACAAACATCGCACAGCTCAAATGCTGCCTTCATGCTACTTTCGCGTCGCTTTTCCATTCTATTCAAAATTTACACAAGTCATACTGGTTAACCTTTTCAATCAATATAAATTTAATTAAATATATGTTACTGTAACTTACTATTCTCATATTTTGATGTTTATTTAAGCTTAAATTTGTAAATAATTTCATTGTTAAGATAATATACCAAGAATGACCAATTAAACTCGGAAGAATAGAGTGAATTACGGTACAGTTTGTAATATATAAAATTAGGAAAGACGCCACTATTCCGGCAGATTTCTAAAAACTCTAGGTCCAATTCAATCTTCTTGAATTTTCTGACAGACTTCTCAAGTTTACGGTGGATTCTCAAACCTTCTAGTCCATAATGCGTAGATACATATGAAATAGGATCCCTCCTAAGGAGACGTAGTTTTACATTTAGGATAAAAACGAAGACGTAGAGCAAAAGAGTCACTATATTTGGCTGCCGCCGACGTTTCTGGCAACTCTACCCATTTTCAAGAAATAATAAATAAAAACTAAAATCAATACATGACAAAATATATATATATATATAAATGTCGGGAGTTAAAAGCTAATTACAAATTAAGTTCCATTCGCACACTTGTGCATAGAGCTTATAATATTTGCTCGAACTTTGCTCTGCTACATAATGAGTTTGAATTCCTTACTGATTTTTTTCTTTAAAAATTGTTTTCCACGGGATCTTGTAGGAGGTATTATTGGTAAATTTCTTAATACTGTATATTCCCCCAACCTTGTCCCATCGTATGATGTTCCTAAGAATTGTAAATATCTTGTTTTACCTGATATCTACCATTTTAACTCTTTTGTGAAGAAGCAATTGTTGAGTGTTGTTAGGAAATTTTATTTTCACACTGATTTTAAGATTGCCTTTGTAAATAATAATACCCTTGAATGTTTTTTCCGATGTAAGGACAAAATCCCCCCTGCGATGAGCTGTTCTGTCGTTTACTTGTTTACCTGTCCTGGGTGTTCCCAGGGGAACTACGTTGGCAGTACAGTTCGTTCTTTGCAGGCGAGATTTTGCTCCCATATGGGTATTAGTCATAGGACAGGGGAGGTTTTGTCAAAAAAGGAACAGTCTGCTATTAGAAGTCATTCTATCAAGTGTAAGGTTGACGTTTCTGTTGACAATTTTAAAATTCTTAAATTATTAAAATGCCCGTCCTCCTTTCGTATTTACGAATCTTTGTGTATTAAGTTTTTGAACTCTAGTTTAAATATTGATTCTGGCTGTTACCCCCTTTATATTAATTAGAATAACTACAGTACCTACTAAATTTTCCCTTACGACTCTGTCTCCTTTTCGCTTCAGATTTTGTGGCTGTTAAGTGAACATAGGTATGTCGGTTTACTCTTGTGATTTTTCGTTTTTAACTTTTTATTCCGTTTAACTTTTTATTAGTAAAGTTTTTTAGCAGTTTTACGTTTGAATGTTTTTAGTTTTAAGTTTTATTTTTATCATTCGTATATTTTTTGTCATTTATATTTTTTTACTTTCGATTTGATTCTGGCTTATGCCTGTTTCTGCTTTGTAATTTTAATTTTTATTCTTGAACAGTTTTAATTTTGTACTCTAGATTAGCTTTTAACTGTCGACATTTATATATATATATATATATATATATATATATATATGAAAATTATTTCACGAAAGTAACACCTGAAAAATATTTATGATGAATAAAACCACGAAGGAAAGGAAACACAGAATGGTGCTCAAGCACCTGAGGATGTCATTAGACGAAAGCGCTTGAGCACCATTCTGTGTTTCCTTTCCTTCGTGGTTTTATTCATCATATATATATATATATATATATTTTTTTTTGTCATTTATTGATTTTAGTTTTTATTTATTAGGCCTTGGAAATGGGTAGAGTTACCAGAAACGTCGGCTGCAGCCAAATATAATGACTCTTTTGCTCTACGTCTTCGTTTTTATCCTAAATGTAAAACTACGTCTCCTTAGGAGGGATCCTATTTCATACATATACAGGGTGGGCCGTAAGTTTCCATACATAGGAAAAATTAAACGTTTGTTTTTATGTTTCAGATACCCTAAGAATATGCGTTTGACGTAAGATCTTGTTTACTGATGAAGCAAATTTTTACGTCAATGGAGAGGTTAATCGGCAAAACATACGTTATTGGAGTAATGCTAACCCTAACTGGCTGAGTCCGACGAAGATGTAAGGTGCCGGTAAAGTGATGGTGTGGGCCGGGATATGGGGTGACAGAATTATTGGACCAATTTTTGTCAGTGGAAATCTTAATGCCGAAAGGTATCTTAACATGTTGCAAGAAGAGATTTTCCCATCCCTGCTAAACGAGGAAGGTAACTTCCCAGTTTACTTCCAGCAAGATGGAGCTCCACCTCATTATGGTCTTCACGTGCGTCGGTATTTGGATCAGCAGTTTCCGGATGCTTGGATTGGTCGGCGTGGTCCTGTGGAGTGGCCTCCCAGATCCCCAGATCTCACCCCCCTTGATTTCTATCTTTGGGGGCACTTGAAGGCCATGGTGTATCAGGAAAAGATACGAGACATAAATCATCTAAAGGAACGTATCACCAACGCCATTACAAGCATAACGTCAACTGTGCTAATGCGTGTTCATCAACAGTGGGGAACACGTATTGAAATATGTTTTCAAAACAATGGCAACCATGTAGAGCATATTATATAAATAAAAATGGTTGTCCATAAAAAAATGTTTATTTTTCCTATGTATGGAAACTTACGGCCCACCCTGTATTATATATATATATATGCATTTAACTGCAATGACCACGCAGTATATAAATGAATAGAAACGACATAATATTGAGGAACGTTTCTGCACACGCGGAAGAGAAATAACGAATAAATGAAAAATGAGGCGAACCGCCCGGGAATCGAACCCAAGGCCTTCCAATTACCGGTTGGATGCGCTACCATTACACCACGGACCTCAATCATTCACAAATCAAAATTCTCCTACATAGGGCAGAAACCAATGCCCTGAGAGGGCACCCTCGCAAATCGTGAATATGTGCATTTAACTGCAATGACCACGCAGTATATAAATGAATAGAAACGACATAATATTAAGGAACGTTTCTGCACACGCTGAAGAGAAATGCACATATTCACGATTTGCGAGGGTGCCCTCTCAGGGCATTGGTTTCTGCCCTATGTAGGAGAATTTCGATTTGTGAATGATTGAGGTCCGTGGTGTAATGGTAGCGCATCCAACCGGCAATTGGAAGGCCTTGGGTTCGATTCCCGGGCGGTTCGCCTCATTTTTCATTTATTCGTTATTTCTCTTCCGCGTGTGCAGAAACGTTCCTTAATATTATGTCGTTTCTATTCATATATATATATATATATATATATATATATCTTAGATTGTTGTTTTCTAAGCAATGAGTTTCATTAAATTTCATTAATTTCATTAAGTTCCTTTGTATGAAAAACAAGGGTAACATACAGATATGCTGTAATTTCACTGCAAATGGACTTTGTGGTCACTCTCTAGTATTACTCACATGCTTTATATGCGGGAAAACACTATTACAAGGAATGAGAAGAGGCGTGATTGGTTAATAGTGGCTAACCATGGTTGGTTTATCAATCCATTACCCTTTCCATTAGCATGAACAAAAAAGTGGAACAAGGTTTTAATCTAGACTCTACAGTATATCTGATAGACGTGAATTGTGACAGTGACACTTAATTTAATTAATCAGAATATATTTCCCTATATTCCCGCCTCAACATCTCTGCAAGTAATCTGAGTCTATTCACGTCGGCATAATCTTCGCTTAAAGGTTTGGTTAATACTTACAACTAATCCATCTCGAAAAGAAGTTATAAAACTTCTTACACATCCGCACAAGTTAGTTCATTTTGGCTTTTCGTTCGTGCTTTCTCGGCACATGTTATTCTTCAAAAATTGAAAATATTTTAAACGCTGTTGGACATAAGCAAATTTTTTTAAAAGTAATTTTAAAAAATTTTCTATAGCTATACAGGCCCCCACTACTTTGAAATGTGAATCGTATTCCAGATTAACCGTCTATCAAAGTCTGGGTCGAATATGTACCGTTTCAAATACACGCAATTAGATTTATCCCAGAAGCATGGGCGCATTTGAGGGGAGTCGTTGCCATGGAAACGAGGGAAGAGGGTAGGGGGGATAAGGGAAACAAGTGGAAAAGGGGAGAGGTAAAGAGAGGGAAAAGGGGGAAAAGGGAAAAAGAAAAATTTTGATCACAGCTGTGTAAACAATGGGTTTGATAAGGTGGTGGTGTCAAGTAAGGAGGATGGTCATAAAGAAAAAATAAAAATAAAATAAAAATATTTAGGATTGGAGGGGAATGGGGATACGATAAAGAAAATAATAAAAATTAAAATAAAAATAAAAAATATATATATACTGTATATGGTGGTGGGGGAGTGCGCAGGAATAGGGATATGATAAAGGGAATAAATAAAAATAATTATATATACTCGTATATATGGTGGTGGGGGAGTGTGGAGGTAATGGGAAGATATAAGGAAGATGGTAAGTAGAGAGTAATGGGGAAATAGGTGGTGATAAGGAGAAAAATAAATGGTGGTGGGAAGTTGGGGGAATGGTGAGTAGTAAGGAGGATGGTGATAAGGGAATAAAAATAAATAAGTAAAAATAAAAATTCATGTGACGTCATATTATGAACTTTAGTGTTATCAAACAAACATGAGTGCCTTTTGACTGGACGAAGCGGTTACCCCCTCGAATTAGCTGACATAATTGTGGGCGCAGCATAAATCACATTTCCCAAAGTCAGGACCAGATTTCCAGATAAGCCAACTAGGCCATGGTCTAAGGCAGCAGCTCACGTGAGGCGGCAAATTTTTCACTAAGTTTTATAAGTATGTACTTTGTCGTGCACAATTATATGGAAAAAGTAAAATTATAGTCACCAATATCTTGAAATGTTAATTAAACCATCCAAATTAATTTTTAAAACATGAATATAAATGGGCCTAGCGACCCAGTGCATGCTTTTAAACTTTCATTATGTGAAGTCTAGAAAAATTCATACATGATCTGGCAACACTACCAGTCTGTAAACTCGCCAGTGGCGAGCCAGCAGCAGCTAGCTGATTCACGGCGTCAACTTTTCTTTTTTATTCACAGATCTCCTCAGTATCGGTAAGTTATGCGTTGATTGGCTTCATAATTGATAGAGATAAAATTAATGTCCCGTAGAGTATGTACTAAAATTCTCAGAAAAATCATAGGTAAAGGAATTTCTTGGTAAATTTGCATGAGAAAATTTAAGAATATAGCCTACACGCTTAGCATTTGTATATAGCCTAGCATACAATGTAATTCCAGAATAATCCGTTGATTTCTATTGTAGCCAATGATGTGATCATTGCCTTAATTGGATTTTATTTCTCTATAAAATTATGTCAAAGAAACGGTGCATTATTACACAGCAGAGGTGCTGCTATACAATTGCTAAATTATTAGCCAACGTCTTTAACCCTTCTGTGATGTCATACATATGACATCATAATTTCTAGTGCCTGTTTGTAAACACTGCGCCAGTTTTGTCAAATTTGGAATAACAACATGGGGGAGGTACAAATGCAAGTTATTTTACCGCAAGAAATATATTTTTTATAATTTTAGGGAAATTTTTGTTATTTTAGTGAGTTAAATTTCTTTCTGTTTATTTTTATGTTCTATCTGTTGAATCATTTTCTATCTTTTCAGGAATTTTGGTAGGCAGTCATGTCTGAAAAGCGGAAAAAACTTGCACATATACCAACAATGTACATTTTTTCCCAGTCTCAAAGAGATGTAGCTCAATCGAAAACTACTGAATTAGGCCCAATTCCTGAGAAAAATAAGAAAGGAGAGTCTCCAGTTATATTGTCTGGTACTACAAACACGGGGAGTGTTGAAATGGATGCGGCTGAATCTGACACTCCTGAAATCAGTATAATTCGTGAAGAGGATGGAGAAGAAGAAGGCACTGTGTTCCTTGGCCCTACTGCTCCTATAGCGTCACAGAGTGCACCAGAAAAGGAGTCACCATATCCCAGAGATCCCATAGACTGGGAAAGAACCAATGAGAAACTGATAGACTATCTACCTCTAAATGGAATCTATCAAAATATGAATGCAGACTTTTCTTTATCAGTGAAGCATTACTCCAATAGAACTAGGTCTGCTTCCAAATCTTTCTTCAGATGAAAACTAAAAAATGGAGAATATGCAGAGAGACCATCGATTATGTATTCAGAAAAAGCAGGGGTGCTGTTTTGTGCACCTTGCCGCCTTTTTGGTGGAAGAGGCCATCTGGCACGTGAAAGGTTTAAACTGGTAAAATGCACACATTCGTCTGAGCGAACACGATGACTCAGAATCACATAAAAATTGCATATTGAGCTTCAAGAATAAGTCAGATTTGTGTGGTAGAATTGATCATAAGCTTATCGAGCAGCAACAAACAGGGAAACAGTAATGGAGAGATGTACTGAAGCGAGTTGTTGCAGTTATCAAGGTTCTCTCATCCCGAGGACTATCCCCATCTTGGATAGGTTCAATGGCACCAGCAGACGTCTTTAGCGTGCTAATACGGACAGAGATACTGTTGTTACATTCTATGGAGGTCTAGTCACGCTTGTTCAAGAATCCAGAGAGGAGTTTGACAGATATGAAAGAGAGGCCAAAGAACTGTCTGACCCAGAAGATTATGACATTGCTACAGCTAGACGCAGGAGAAAGAAGCTACCTTTTGAGTGCCAAAGATCAGTTCCGTGTAAACACATTCTTTCCAGTTCTGGATAAGCTATCCTACGAACTACAAAGGAGATTGGAAGCATACCAGCTTGTCTACAAGTTCAGCTTCTTTAAAAAGCTAACAAAGCTCAATATTGATGAACCTTATACTCAAGCTCTGAACCTTTGTGATCAGTATTTTGAAGAATTGGAAGAAGCCCTGGTTGATGAATGCATACACCTTCGAGCACATTTGAAAAGTATGGAACATCTAGGCAAATCAATTCCAGAACTTACAAAATTAATCAGAGCTAATAACCTACAAGTCATCTATCCAAATATCGACATAGCCTTGCGTATTTTTCTGTGCACTCCAGCCAGCAATTGCTGTGCAGGAAGATTATTTTCTTGCCTTAAGCGTGTGAAAAATTATTTACGATCATCTGTAAGTCAGGATAGACTGGATATCTTGGCTTTGCTTGTCATCGAATCTGAACTTGTGGAAACATTCTCATATGATGATACCGTTGATGAGTTTGCTGGTAGAAAATCACGTTCCAAACCTGTGTGATACAGCATACCATGTAACATGTACATTGTTGCTGAGCCCTAAACAGCTAGGTTGTTTTAAGTTATAAATTCAAATCTCACTTTTTTGTGATTTATTTCTTCATAGATTTGTGCTGTCATGTCAGACAGTATTATGCGGTAAACCCACATGCGTGATGCATCACATGTATTCCAAGAAACTAATATTAATAGTATTATCATTAACTACTATGGATTAACTACACATATACATATGCATGTATTCAGTATTTTGCTTTTCTATTTGGTGTTTTGGTGAATAATTGTTTTTCACTGATTTGTCAAGTCTGTAAATGTGGTAAACACCGTAAATCCACATTAACATCCAGTATAATATTATGGGACCGGGTCTCAAATGTGATCCAATTAGTTATTGCTACGGTACATGTAGCTACAATGTGGATAGGATAGGGCAGTGGACTCGTGGACTAATAATCGGATTCAATTTATTTTTGTGTCTGTGAGGCATTGTCATAATAAATATCAAGTTAGTAGAGCTTTTTATAAACATTTTAATTCAATATAGTAATTCTTTGAAAAAACTATATAGGGCTATGGGTTCATTGCCTGATACCTCTCATCCATTGGAAATTCCAGCAGATTTCAGTGGAGAGTTAACGACAAAAACCCTACGTTTTTTCGTTAAAGAGTTATGTATGTGGATTGAGGAGCTCTTCAAAGGACCTCGTTGAGTAGTTTCTTATTGGTTAATGTTAACTTTATTTGCCTTCGGTATTTTAGCGCTGCCTAATGGTAAAGAAAGAAATTACCTTACCTTCTTATTTCGTTGGGTCTCGCTTCTGGTTGTAGGGCGCGACGATCTTTTTTGATGTAGGGCCACTATACGGTGGAGTTACACAACGAGTTGATTTGATTTAATTAATAAAGGCAATCAAGCACACTTAAATTCCTGACGGTATAGACCTATCCTTTTGAGTTATTAGGTTTATATTACTTGTTATTTACTTGTTATTTAGGAAGATTAAGTACACCTTCCTTGCTTAAAAGCATTGCTTAACATAAGCAGCTTTCAGTGCCGCAAATATAAATCTTTCTCTTAGGAATTCGCTGATTTTACAAAGTTCGTTGACTCTTCTCTCGAAGTAATTTTCATGAGTAAGCAATAGAAAATTATGATACGAAATAATTCGTTTTTCTTGTTATGTGGACCCAATGCCTCCATATTGGGTTCTATGTATGGCAATTATTTTCATTCCCAATAGGCTATGTCGCCAATCCCCAGACAATTTTCTAGATATTTAATTCAATGAATTAATGATATTTAATTAAGAAATAAAGGTCTCACATATGATACCATACTGTAAGCATATATAGTTTTTCCATAACTTCTGTGTTTGTAAATCAAGTCTGTAATGCTGGTAAATTTAAAGCATTAAAACCAAACACTCGATCTGTTCAGTTTATAATAAGGTAGAGTTGAAAACTTGGCCTAGGGGCGGCATAAAGGGTAAATTCGGCCCTGCTCAAAGAGCAGACTAACCTAACCCATGTGTATGGTGACTAAAGATGAGTCATACAAGTGCCCCCTGACTGACCTCCTCTCCTATCTCCTTTTCGACAAATGTACAAATATAAGGCTTGCTCAGTAAAAAATAAAAATAAAAAAATAAAAATAAAAATTCTTCAATTCTTAGCTATTTTTAATAGTTAGATGCTTTCATGAATGAAAGATGTAATTTGTATATCACTAAGCTGTAAAGACTTGTAAAGCTTTTATACAATATGATCGTACCACTATTTATACAATATGATTGTACCACTAGTACCACTATTAGGTCCTGTTCGTGAATAGATTCTTCTTCCGAACCAACAATAGTTATTATATTACTGGGTTGGGATGAGATGGCCACTTTTCCTGTTTATCCTCAGACAAAAGATGATTCTTGGGATGCACTCACTTTCACATTGTGGAGGAGCGATCTTGACCAAAATGTTGTGGCTGCACTCTCTACCAAGACTGGTAAGTCATAAAATGCTAAATTTTATATTTTGAATAGACTTTAAAAATTGTCTGTACAATCTCTATACAAAATCTTAAATTTGGGTACAAAATCATAAAGGGTGAAAAGATTTGTTTTTATAATCAAAAGGGAAGACATTAAAAGTATCTTCCAAGTTAAATCTGATTACTAAAGGCCAGATTTAAGCCTATGAAATGATTTCTCATAGTCTAAGGTAGTTTCATGCTACTTTATACATGGTATAGAACAGGTTCCTATGGGGATGGTACAATGATGATTCTGCCGATCCATCATGAAAGAGATGTTGGAGGTGGTTTTAAATCAGTGGGTGATGTTAGATGTTGGGTGGATAACAGTAAGAAGTATACTAAACAATGATGATGGTGCTCTAATGGTATGTTTTCCATAGAACTTGGCTCAGAAGCCTTTGAGCCAATCACCAACAAATACTTTACAATCATTATACATATTTGTATAGACTCCTTTTATCTTAATTTGGAGAAGCCTATCTTATCTCTTTTCTACTCTTTAAATAAATAATAGGGTTGTCATAGAGTAATAAATTTTTGTTTGTGACATGCTTAGTTTTAAAAAAGAACTTTATGAGTTTTTTAATCAAAGAAATCAGTGGGTGATGTTAGATGTTGGGTGGATAACAGTAAGAAGTATACTAAACAATAATGATGGTGCTCTAATGGTATGTTTTCCATAGAACTTGGCTCAGAAGCCTTTGAGCCAATCACCAATAAATACTTTACAATCATTATACATATTTGTATAGACTCCTTTGATCTTAATTTCGAGAAGCCTATCTTATCTCTTTTCTACTCTTTAAATAAATAATAGGGTTGTCATAGAGTAATAAATTTTTGTTTGTTACTTGCTTAGTTTTAAAAAAGAACTTTATGAGTTTTTTAATCAAAGAAAAAAATTATAAATTGTAGTAAGACTAAATTTAGTTTATAGTGACAATCTACAGAATGGAGATATAATTAAGATCAATTTATGACTGAAGGCCAGATTTACGAAATGATTGGACCTTTTCCAGTTTGTGTACCGTTTTTCATATAATTTATTTTTGAGAATATTTTTGTTAAAACTAACGAAAATATCACGACTTAACCTAACCAATTATCAAGGGCTTACAGTTGATCTATTATTAATTATAACATTGTTTGTTTCTGGAATAGTATTTACTATTTACTAATAGATCAACGATAATTGGTTAGGTTAAGTCGTGATATTTTCGTTAGTTTTAACAAAAATATTCACAAAAATAAATTATATGAAAAACGGTACACAAACTGGAAAAGGTCCAAATGATTTCTCATAGTCTAGGCTAGCTTCATGCTACTTTATACATGATATAGAATAAGATCGTATAGGATTGATACCAAGGTCTATTTGAAAAATAGTAATCATGAATTTGGTACTTCAAGACCACTCAAGAAACTTGTAAAATTCATTAATATCATTGGACTTACAATCAAAGCTAATTCCGTATTAGTTTCAGAGAGTACGGTCTTTCAGAGAATACCTTTCTTTGATATAGATGATGATGTCGCACATTTTGGTACAGTAGAATAATATTTGAATTATTTCATGATATCTGTCCTAAAACATGTGAAAACATCAGATCATTATCTACAGGTTAGTAAGATTTTTAATAATTATGATAACAGTAGATACCTGTATGTTACAGTGTAGTATTTAGCTTACAAAAAATTTCCAGTTGTTAGGGCCATAACTAAATATTCGAAAGACTAAATTAAAATATGATATTAATGTCAGTTTTATAGTAAATAATGAGTGTGTAAAAGTTAAATGGAAAGTTTTTAACCCAGAGCAATGATACTACAATGGCGTAGCAAGGAGCTGAAGGGCCTGGCAAAATTTCACTGATGAGCCACCCTCGGAGGGGGAACCATCAGTGAAATTTGAAACTTTAAGTTGTTGGTTTGGGGAAGGAGGTTTCTCCCGCAAATCAACGACGTTTATGGTTAATTTAGAACCAGAATATGCAAAGCCTATTAAGTTTCTCTGTCTAATTAATCAAATATAATGAATGAGCAAGAAGGGTTAAATTTTTTAATGTGAAGAGAAAAATTCAGCTAGATGGGGTATATATTTCAAAACATATGAAATCCGTATTAGCAAAAATAAACATAAAAAAGTTTGAGACAGGTTTACGTGAAATTTTTTAATATAATATAAAAAAAAATCTTTAAAAATCTTTCTTCCTTGCTTTCACCTCCGCAAAATGATCTAGTTTTTATTGAGTTGTTGGAAATAGAAAAAAAAATAGAAAAAATATTTCTTTTTGTTTTTTCTAAATTTTTAAGAATATATACTGGGCCGTTCTGGCCCCTGGGCTCGTGGCATTTTGTCACCAACGCCACCCTATTGCTACAGCACTGTGATACTGTACAGAAAACAATGAAAAAATTGTGTAAAGGCTCTTAAAAAGTACTTTTCAGTTACAGAGGAAACACTCCATCATTCAGTAAACCATGAGTGTTACAGTTTTAGGTTAACTTCAACCAGAACCCGAGAAAATGTTGAAAAAATGTTGATCATTCTAAGACTCATCACAGATTTTTGGAATGACTTGCCCAACGTTAGTAAACATTAAATTATTAGCTATATTTTAATAATTAGCTCCTTTCATGAATTTTTTTATGCAGGAAGGAGGGGGGCCAAGGGCGAACGCCCGCAAAAGTGCCCCAACCCCATAGAAGAAGAAGGGAGCCAAAATCAAGATCCGGGGTTTTCGAGATACCTAGATACACTGCGTTTGAAAGATTCGAGGTCATAGACAGGGGGAAAAGTGGATTGAGGAAGATTGTTCCAGAGTTCACTGGTTGAGTAGATGAAAGACTGGAGATACCGATTAACCCTTGCGTTAGAGAGTTGGACAGAAAAGGAATGAGAAAGTGTAGAAAGTCTGGTGCTGCGGGCTCTCCTTAAAGGAGGAGGCATGCAGTTAGAGAGTTCAGAAAAGCATTGTCTGTTATAATAGCGATAGTAAAGAGAGAGTGAGGAAACATTGCGGCGAAGAGAGAGAGATTGAAGACAGTCAGTAAGAGGCGAGGAATTGATGAGACGAAAAGCCTTTGATTTCACCCGGTCAAGTACGGTTGTGAGGGTTGAGCCACCCAACATATGAGAAGCGTACTCCATACAGGGGCGGACAAGACCCCTGTACAAAGACGGCAACTGAGCGGGGGTGAAGAAACTGCGAAGCCGGTACAGCACACCTAGCCTTTACATCCGGTACTGCACACCTAACCACACACATGTTATTGAACTTGGAGGAAAGCCAAATTTGGTGGTGAACATTTAAATGTCCTAAAATGGAGATTTCAGCAGAGAGCGGGATAGAATGTATTCCACCTTGGAAGTGAGGTAGTCAAAGAATTTTGGATTATCAGTAGAATTAGGAGAAAGGGGAACAGCGCAGTGTAAGATTTTTGGAATGACTTGCCTTATGTTGGTAAACATTAAATTCTTATCTATATTTTAATAGTTAGCTGCTTTCATGAATGCATAGCCTGAGCCTAGTAAGTCTGGTCCTTGCATGAATCACTTATTTAAGCAGGAGGATAAGTTAACCAGCCACGGATTTAAAGTCGAAAGACTTAGTGTTCATTCTTTAGAATTTTTAAATTTTTACATGGACTCAGAATATTTAGAATTTTCTTTCTTCACTCATTTACTTTTCTTGTTTCTTCCTTGTCCTTATCAGATCTCTCTGTTATGGTATTTGCAATTGAAGATCATATATTTGAGAGAAAACTCATACATCTTAACTAAATTTAAATTATTTTTTGATGACTTCCATTCTCTATGAAAAGGGAAGCTTTGAAAATGCCATGGTGCATTAAAAATGTTATGTTCATTTCAGACCAGATTGGGAGGTTATGGTTCACTCCTGCTTGCTAGCTCCTTGGTTGGAGTGAATTGGTCACTTACCCTATTAACCCTCAGACAAAAGATGATGCTTGAGGTGCACCCACCTTCACAGTGTGGAGAAATGAGCTTCCTGCATTTTCACTGGGAAAATCTGATTTTTTTTTTTTGTCAGTCAGAAGTTAAGTCAACGTGCCAGTTTTGATGTGCAGAAATAAGGTTCATACAATTAGGTCGGTATGAAAAATAATTCTCCGAGTTATAAAGTATTAAACAGTTGTGGGAATGGATAATACTCACAACTGTTGCTAACATTGGTATGGCATGGATGATGATGATGATGATGATGATGACCCAATACAGTGTTTCTTGGGTCAACTAACTGCGAAATAAATTTAAAAGTAGTATGGTTTTAAAAGGTTCCAACTCAACTGATCTGTTGAAGAAAATTAAATTTAAATACACTGGTAGTAATTAATTCAATTAGAGTTGTTTCCTGGCTATAAACATAATATATGATTGAGTGAACCACAATATTTTATTTAAAAATCAGAGAGCAGGAAAGTTTCTCTGTACATAATAAACATATTGAAATTTTAGTATACGTTGGTACCAGTCTTTTACAGTTAAGTGGAGTAAGAGGTCTGCACGGGCACGGGTAGGACTGTAGGTGGGAGGTGTGGTACACTTTTGTAAATAGATGAAGTGTTGGACGATTTACGAGTATTTCTAATCCGTCAGGAACTTTCCCTCCCAAATTTGGTCCCAAAATGAGAACGTTGTGAATGTCTTATTTTTTCATTAGTTATTTGTGTCCTAAGTAAATAACAATTTCAAAAGTGGTTTACCTTTCCTGAATGTGACTTGTTCAAAAACTATTTCTGCCATAGGCCTAGTGGACCAGTGTAAGTGTGTTTTTCTCGTACTAGGAGAGTTAAGTTAGGAAAATGAATCCTAAGTCACGTAAGGAGATATGCTATATTTGGGTCCTAGGAGGAGGAGAAGGAACTAACAGATTCGGCTTTAAAAATCGAAATTCATCAAAAGTGTGAATTTAATTCCTGAACGAAAGGGAAAAACAAAAAATCAAACTTATCATTCACCGTTATGGTATCATTGGTAAATCAATCGACTGCATTCAAGCCGAGCCAATATTATCTATGAGACCAAACCAAACTACAGAGTTAAATCTCCTGTATCAACGAGAGGTCGTTTCGGATCGGCGATGTCACAGCCTTAAGGCATTTAATTTAGAAAATAAATTTGGGGCGCCAGATGAAATCTAATCTTCATTAAAGGAATGATATTTAATTATTAATTATTAATAAATATAATTCCAATTAATAGTATTTTCTGAGTAGATAATAATTTTCTTGACTATTAGCCTAGGTTCTCCATAGTTCACCTTAGCCTTTACAATAAAGTGTGTTTTATTGTATCGCGTTTTACCCTAATCTTGTACATTGCGTTTTTCCCTATTCCTTATATTGTTCCTCACCTTTTATATTGAACTTCATCTGATCTTGGAGCATAATGGAGCCTTCCCTAGCCATCATGGAGGATTTGGATCAGAGTCAGTTGGATTAGATACCCAGCTAGTCGGTACAGCCAGAACGTGTTAATTTAGTGGCTATATAAATATATATATATATATATATATATATATATATATATATATATATATATAATAGGTAGATTGGAGCGACATCTCTCACTACAATTTCTTGGGGCAAAATGCCAGCTTTTTCCCACTCCTCCTGACAGCCAGTTGGTACAGCCAATCGTACTGGCTTAGGTCCTCAGCCATATCATATCTATATATATAATATATATACAGGGTGTCCCGTAAGTCTGGAACCATAGGGCAAAATGATAAAAATGGCAATAAAAACGCCAAAGAGATTTTTAGAGACTGTTTGTGAAATGAGCGAGGATGGTAGCGGCTGTCATCGTCGGTGGATGTCCTCCTCGGGTATATATATGTAAAAATGAACAATGAATAATCAATATTCATTTATACATAAGAACCAAAATCGCTTAACGCGAGTTGGATAAAAATTTATCTGTAGCTTTCTATTTTCGTTTGTGTCACAACCCTACGATCTACCATTTCTATGGTTTAGTCGTATCCATTTTCCATTTTTCATTTGTTATAGAATTTATTATAATTAATTATGATTGTCTTGCATCTCACCCTCGTCCCTAGATTATGCATACACATTGCATATAACAGGATTGGAACCCGTAGTTGTACTTCTTAGTCATTAATACCCACTCTTTGTCTCTAATTCGTTCTTGTAAATTTGTATTATACGTACAAATTCAATAACTATGACGTCACATTTTCCCGTCATTAATTTCCCTTCATCATATCTCCAGTATTCAATGTATGAAAATTCTTTAACATAATAATAAAAAGTGTACACTCTATAGAAGTCATTATTTATATGTTATGTAGTATAAATATAACTATTATTCGACCATATCCCCCCCCCATACGTCCATATCTTATCTTGACCACTATCCTATGTCAATTTTATTAAATATTGATTTTGCTCGTGAAACGCAAAACTTTATGCATTCGTTCGAAAACGCGCAAATACGTTCTCGTATTATTTTTTAATTTTTTAATTTTTTATTATATCACCTCCCGCAATGAAATCGAAAATGCTTAGGTAAGTGACCGAATTCACTAATGAGAGCAAAATCGAACGCTTCTAAGATAAATATCTCCTCTCGCTCTGATTTCAAATTTATAACATGTTATAACATATTATAACATATTATGTTGTATATAAATCCATACGGTATGTGCCCATGAACTTTGTATTATATTTCTAACATCTTAATTGTCTATTAATATGAAACACTGTAAAAACAAAACAAAGTTATAGTAACTGTTTAATTGTAATTAACTGTAATACTTTAATTTAATATAACGTAATGTACTTTAATGAAACTAATTAATAATAACTTGTAATGTACTTCAATGAAACTGTAATTAAATGTAATGATTTAATATATAATGTAAGAATGTACTTTAATAGAAGTGTAATTAAACAATAATAAGTGAATATGAATTAATTGGTAATTGTAATCGTAATTGTAATGAACCAAAATTAATACATACTCAGTCATGTACTTAAATTGTACTTATGTACTACTACGAAATGATATCGCCTTCAGAAATGAAGACTCGGCAAAAAAATATGATTATTTTTTTTTTATTTTTTTTTTTTATTTGGAATCTTTCAAACATCTGATCATGTGTTTAAAAGGGGGGAACTTAACCTTCAACTGCCTTCCCCCAACATTTAGGCTTATATTATACATGTATTTGTAAAATGAACTTCACTTCATTACGAGACTCTTCTTTGGTCACTACTACGAGACTCCTTTGTTAGCAGCCTCGCTGCGGGGAGGGGGCAGATGCCCCTTGCCTCCTTAACTTTTTAGATTCCGGCCTGAGCCATGGTCGAAAGAGGTCGAACCTCTACCCCTGTAAATTCAGAGCACTACCTGTACATTTTTAAGAAGTAAATTACAGTAAGAGATAACCCAAGCACCATAGAAGATATTGGGTCAAACAGTCTGGCGACCGAAAAGAATTAGAATGTTATAGACGAGAAGTATCGCTAGAAGAAATATCCGTTGCTGCCTCCCAACTAGAACCCCCGTCGATCCGAACCGACTCAGGGCCATAGACGGAGGGGTTAAAGCGAGAGAAAAGAATTAGAATGTTATAGAAGAAATATCCGTTGCTGCCTCCTAACCAGAACCCCCGTCGACTCGGAACCACCCCAGGGCCATAGACGGAGGGGTTAACAACTGGCGACCTTGCCAGGATAAACATTTGTTGACCCAACTACCAAGATTAGAAGAATATTTTAAGAAGAAGATTTTAACAAGTGGCCACTCTTTGGCCAGGATAGAAATTACCCTGCATCAGGATAAAAACCAGTTAGCAGGCGTGTCACGACTCCAAGTTCTCCACGCCTAGTTTTCATCCAAGAAGAAGTAGCCAGCAAGACACGTTTTGAAGACACGACTTCAGGACACGTCAAGGATTTCGCCGTAGAAATTTTGTTAAGTACAGAGTTGGTTTTTTTTAAGTAATTTATAAACACTTGAAAAGTCATATTATTAACAGTTAATAATGCGTATCAAGTCAGAATTTACAAGAAACACAGTGAACATTCCATACACCAGTGATACATTTTTTATAGTGAAACAGTTAATTTCCACAGAAGTTAAAAGTCACAGAAGTTAAAAGTCACAGAAGTTAAAAGTCACAGAAGTTAATTATCACAAGTTAATTATCACAGAAGTTAATTGTAACAGAAGTTAATTGTAACAGAAGTTAATTGTAACTGAAATTAATTTCAGAGAGTTAATTTCAGAGTTAATTTCAGTTAAATTCACTATTAAAATCAGTATAGAATAATTTTATTTTATGTACAAAACATAATAGTACCATACCTTCGAGTACATTAGAGTGAAATATTGTTTACATTTTTTATTTTTTATTTTTGTTTAAAATTTTTTTCAAATTATTGAATTGAATTGACTTGCAAATTAAGAAAGAGAGAGTTTATAGAGAGTTTATCGTTTATAGAGATACTTGATTGCATTTCAAGTAAGTCGATTGCACCAAGAGGGACAACCAAACCCCAGAGGTTAATAGTCTCTACTTGATAGAGATCAAGTGCAGTCATTTTCCATTTTCAGTTAATTTCAAGTTAGACAGTTTCAAGATACTTGATAGAATTCAAGTTAGACAGTTTCAAGATACTTGATTGCATTTCAAGTAAGTCGGTTGCACCAAGAGGTACAACCAAACCCCAGAGGTTAATAGTCTCCACTTGATAGAGATCAAGTGCAGTCATTTTCCATTTTCAGTTAATTTCAAGTTAGACAGTTTCAAGATACTTGATAGAGTTCAAGTTAGACAGTTTCAAGATACTTGATTGCATTTCAAGTAAGTCGGTTGCACCAAGAGGGACAACCAAACCCCAGAGGTTAATAGTCTCTACTTGATAGAGATCAAGTGCATTCATTTTCCATTTTCAGTTAATTTCAAGTTAGAAGGTTGCATCCAGAGGGACAACCGCCCCAGAGATTACAGAAGTATTTGAAGTCAGTTTTGAAGTCAGTTTTGAAGTCAGTTTTGAAGTCAATTTCAAGTCTCAGTTTTCAAGTCCCAAGTCATTTCAATGCAGTGAATTGAATTCAACTTTCGTTGTAGTTTAAGAGAATTTAATTTAAGAAAATGTAATTTAAGAATTTAATTCAACCTTTTTTTTGTTGTTTAAGAGAATTTAATTCACCCTTTTTTGTTGTTGTAAAAGAGAATTTAATTCAACCTGAACTGACCGGGTTGCGTCTTTAGTTTAACCTTTTTTCTTGTTTGTAAGAAGGAAATTGACCGATTTGTCTTTTCTTTCATGCCATTGTTGCGTATATAAATATATAGTTATGTATTTTATTATTTGTAACCAAAACCGTTTTTACAAAAGTTGTAACGATTTGGATAATTATTGTAATGTATATGAGGAACATGCCGTCCCTCCATTTTGTTTGAACTCTTTTAATTTTTGTTCTAAGTAGTGTGACAGGCAATCTTTAAAAAAAAAAAAAAAAAAGAGCAAAGTGCTCAAGAAAAGATGTAATTGTCAATTTCAGACTTATACCCCCTGCTTAGTCACTCAATTTCCCCGGTTCAACCGTGTCAACCAGAGAAATGGTTCAACCATACTTAATTCCTCTTTGGTACTATGGAACATAACCTCAATTTAGGTTAAGTGTTTTTTTTATATTACAGCATATATTTAGTTCATTATAGTTTATAATTGAATTCTATTTTCAATTTTTATATTTGTTATATTTTTTAATTCGATTAATACTGAGTAATTGTCGTAGTCGAATTTAATTAATTGTGTGTCAAAATTCAATTTTAAAACCGTGAGATTTACTTTCATAAATTGTAAGTTCCTCAAAGTGCGTTTTGTTTATTACCTTAATACGTGTAACTGATTTAATTAAATACTTAAATACTACCTTGAACTTAAAGGATTTTAAATAATAATAATAATAATAACCCTTACACACACACACACACGTATGCACACTGTATATACTATATATACAAACCTTATGCTAAAATCATTGGATATCACAATAAACTATTTCATTGCGTGTAAGTGCTAACTAACTATGCTATTTAATCTTAATCATTTTTGCTTTCTAGTATATCTTGCTCATGCACTTATTCAGTTAATTGAAAAATCCTCTCAACTAATCTGTCCCTCGAAATTGTAAGATACACACTTTGAACCTAGTACACACAAATACACACTAGACCACAGGTCTATACATCATCCACTACGTAATTCGATTTGTACCTACGATAGTCAATAAAAATTAGTTTATAGATTATACGATTTACGTTTTTCCCTTTTATCTACTACTCATTATGTATGTAATTTTTCCCCACATAAAAATAATTTTTTTTTTTTAAATTTAACTATCATTGTTTGTCTAAAACTAAAGTTTTAATCTTTGAATTTTTATACTTCATGAAACTCTCTAAGCAAGTGTCATGTTAAAGATTTGATTACTCTGCATTGTACCCAAACCCCCGAACTCACTTGTTCTGTATAAAAATTGGTAATGTAAAGAAAAAAATTCGTCATCTAACTTGAATTAGTTAGGATGTTATTTTCTCATTTGTATTGTATTAATTGTATCCTATTATATTATTGTATACATATCATTTTAAAGGGGAGAGCAATGTAAAAATGAACAATGAATAATCAACATCCATTTTTACATAAGAACCAAAATCGCTTAACGCGAGTTTGGATAAAAAATTTATCTGTAGCTTTCTATTTTCGTTTGTGTCACAACCCTACGATCTACCATTTCTATGGTTTAGTCGTATCCATTTTCCATTTTTCATTTGTTATAGAATTTATTATAATTAATTATGATTGTCTTCCATCTCACCCTCGTCCCTAGATTATGCATACACATTGCATATAACAGGATTGGAACCCGTAGTTGTACTTCTTAGTCATTAATACCCACTCTTTGTCTCTAATTCGTTCTTGTAAATCTTCCAAATAATGATTTGTATTATACGTACAAATTCAATAACTATGACGTCACATTTTACCGTCATTAATTTCCCTTCATCATATCTCCAGTATTCAATGTATGAAAATTCTTTAACATCATAATAAAAAGTGTACACTCTATAGAAGTCATTATTTATATGTTATGTAGTATAAATATAACTATTATTCGACCATATCCCCCACCTCTCATACGTCCATATCTTATCTTGACCACTATCCTATGTCAATTTTATTAAATATTCATTTTGCTCGTGAAACGCAAAACTTTATACATTCGTTCGAAAAGGCGCAAATACGTTCTCGTGTTATTTTTTTATTTTTTATTTTTTATTATATCACCTCCCGCAATGAACTCGAAAATGCTTAGGTAAGTGATTGAATTCGCTAATGACAGCAAAATCGAACGCTTCTAAGATAAATTTCTCCTCTCGCTCTGATTTCAAATTTATAACATGTTATAACATATTATAACATATTATGTTGTATATAAATCCATACCGTATGTGCCCATGTACTTTGTATTATATTTCTAACATCTTAATTGTCTATTAATATGAAACTCTGTAAAAACAAAACAAAGTTATAGTAACTGTTTAATTGTAATTAACTGTAATACTTTAATTTAATATAACGTAATGTACTTTAATGAAACTATTTAATAATAACTTGTAATGTACTTCAATGAAACTGTAATTAAATGTAATAATTTAATATATAATGTAAGAATGTACTTTAATAGAAGTGTAATTAAACAATAATAAGTGAATATGAATTAATTGGTAATTGTAATCGTAATTGTAATGAACCAAAATTAATACATACTCAGTCATGTACTTAAATTGTACTTATGTACTGCTACGAAATGATATCGCTTTCAGAAATGAAGACTCGGCAAAAAAATACGATTATTATTTTTTTTTTTAATTTTTATTTGGAATCTTTCAAACATCTGATCATGTGTCTAAAAGGGGGGAATTTAACCTTCAACTGCCTTCCCCCAACATTTAGGCTTATATTATACATGTATTTGTAAAATGAACTTCACGTCATTACGAGACTCTTCTTTGGTCACTACTACGAGACTCCCTTGTTAGCTGCCTCGCTGCGGGGAGGGGGCAGAGGCCCCTTGCCTCCTTAAATTTTTAGATTCCGGCCTGAGCCATGGTCGAAAGAGGTCGAACCTCTACCCCTGTAAATTCAGAGCACTACCTGTACATTTTTAAGAAGTAAATTACTGTAAGAGATAACCCAAGCACCATAGAAGATATTGGGTCAAACCGTCTGGCGGCAGAAAAGAATTAGAATGCTATAGACGAAAAGTATCGCGAGAAGAAATATCCGTTGCTGCCTCCCAACTAGAACCCCCGTCGATCCGAACCGACTCAGGGCCATAGACGGAGGGGTTAAAGCGAGAGAAAAGAATTAGAATGTTATAGAAGAAATATCCGTTGCTGCCTCCTAACCAGAACCCCCGTCGACTCGGAACCACCCCAGGGCCATAGACGGAGGGGTTAACAACTGGCGACCTTGCCAGGATAAACATTTGTTGACCCTACTACCAAGATTAGAAGAATATTTTAAGAAGAAGATTTTAACAAGTGGCCACTCTTTGGCCAGGATAGAAATTACCCTGCATCAGGATAAAACCAGTTGACCGGCGTGTCACGACTTCCAGTTCGTAACATCCACCCTTGAACCGGTGTGTCACGACTCCAAGTTCTCCACGCCTAGTTTTCATCCAAGAAGAAGTAGCCAGCAAGACACGTTTTGAAGACACGTCTTCAGGACACGTCAAGAATTTCGCCTTAGAAATTTTGTTAAGTACAGAGTTGGTTTTTTTTAAGTAATTTATAAACACTTGAAAAGTCATATTATTGACAGTTAATAATGAGTATCAAGTCAGAATTTACAAGAAACACAGTGAACATTCCATACACCAGTGATACATTTTTTTTAGTGAAACAGTTAATTTTCACAGAAGTTAAAAGTCACAGAAGTTAAAAGTCACAGAAGTTAAAAGTCACAGAAGTTAATTATCACAAGTTAATTATTACCGAAGTTAATTGTAACAGAAGTTAATTGTAACAGAAGTTAATTGTAACAAATTAACTTCAGAGAGTTAATTTCAGAGTTAATTTCAGAGTTAATTTCACTGTTATAGTCAGTATAGAATAATTTTATTTTATGTACGAAACATAATAGTACCGTACCTTCGCGTACATTAGAGTGAAATATTGTTTACATTTTTTATTTTTGTTTACAAATTTTTTCAAATTATTGAATTGAATTGACTTGCAAATTAAGAAAGAGAGAGTTTATAGAGAGTTTATCGTTTATAGAGATACTTGATTGCATTTCAAGTAAGTCGGTTGCACCAAGAGGGACAACCAAACCCCAGAGGTTAATAGTCTCCAATTGATAGAGATCAAGTGCAGTCATTTTCCATTTTCAGTTAATTTCAAGTTAGACAGTTTCAAGATACTTGATAGAGTTCAAGTTAGACAGTTTCAAGATACTTGATTGCATTTCAAGTAAGTCGGTTGCACCAAGAGGGACAACCAAACCCCAGAGGTTAATACTCTCCACTTGATAGAGATCAAGTGCAGTCATTTTCCATTTTCAGTTAATTTCAAGTTAGAAGGTTGCATCCAGAGGGACAACCGCCCCAGAGATTACAGAAGTATTTGAAGTCAGTTTTGAAGTCAGTTTTGAAGTTAGTTTTGAAGTTTTTTTTTGTTGTTTAAGAGAATTTAATTCAACCTTTTTTTTTGTTGTAAAAGAGAATTTAATTGAACCTGAACTGACCGGGTTGCGTCTTTAGTTTAACCTTTTTTCTTGTTTGTAAGAAGGAAATTGACCGATTTGTCTTTTCTTTTCATGCCATTGTTGCGTATATAAATATATAGTTATGTATTTTATTATTTGTAACCAAAACCGTTTTTACAAAAGTTGTAACGATTTGGATAATTATTGTAATGTATATGAGGAACATGCCGTCCCTCCATTTTGTTTGAACTCTTTTAATTTTTGTTCTAAGTAGTGTGACAAGCAATCTTTAAAAAAAAAAAAAAAAGAGCAAAGTGCTCACAAAAAGATGTAATTGTCAATTTCAGACTTATACCCCCTGCTTAGTCACTCAATTCCCCCGGTTCAACCGTGTCAACCAGAGAAATGGTTCAACCATACTTAATTCCTCTTTGGTACTGTGGAACATAACCTCAATTTAGGTTGTGTTTTTTTTATATTACAGCATATATTTAGTTCATTATAGTTTATAATTGAGTTCTATTTTGAATTTTTATATTTTTTATATTTTTTAATTCGATTAATACTGAGTAATTGTCGTAGTCGAATTTAATTAATTGTGTGTCAAAATTCAATTTTAAAACCGTGAGATTTACTTTCATTAATTGTAAGTTCCTCTAAGTGCGTTTTGTTTATTACCTTAATACGTGTAACTGATTTAATTAAATACTTAAATACTACCTTGAACTTAAAGGATTTTATAATAATAATAATAACCCTTACACACACACACACACGTATGCACACTATATATACTATATATATACAAACCTTATGCTAAAATCATTGGATATCACAATAAACTATTTCATTGCGTGTAAGTGCTAACTAACTATGCTATTTAATCTTAATCATTTTTGCTTTCTAATATATCTTGCTCATGCACTTATTCAGTTAATTGAACAATCCTCTCAACTAATCTGTCCCTCGAAATTGTAAGATACACACTTTGTACCTAGTACACACAAATGCACACTAGACCACAGGCAATGTTCCCTCTAAGGTGTGCGCGTGTGCGCGCGCACACGAGTCGTGAAACCCGCGCACACAGCAAAATAAAATGCGCACAGGCTCAAGCGTATCATGCCCATTTGGAAGACAGGTTTCCTGAAAATGAAGTAAAAGAATGGTCTGCCTTTGATTGCTCGGTTATTTTACAGAAAGACTTTGACTTTGGCATTGAGCATGTTAATGTTTTATGTGCAAAATATGCAGATTTTCTTGGTGAAAGTTCTACTATAATCGAACGGTACAATGATTTTAAATTTGTTGTATGCGAGAAAATAAAAAGTAAGCTGGTTAAAAACTTTGATGATGGTGACATTCGCCCTCCAAAATGAACAATTTTTGTGACCTTGCAATAAAAAGTTGATGGATATTGGGTGAACTTTCCTAGCATCTAGTGTGGACTGTGAGCGTGGCTTCAATTTAATGAATTCTATAAAGGACAAATTAAGAAACCGCTTGAAAGAAAATCATTTGGACATGCTCATGCGAATTAAATGTTACCTGAAGGATGACGGATGTATTAATCTTCATAGAGTTTATTTGGAATGGGCAAATGCTAAAGATCGTGGGGAGAAATCTCAATCATACTTAAATGAAAGGCACTTTCATTTAATGTTATTTTGATTATATTTTATTTTATTGAATTTTATTATTTTTTATTTTATTCCTATTTTGTGAATGGATAAAATCATGTATTAATCTTGATAGTCTATTTTAAATTGCTAAATGCTAAAAATTGTTTTGAGAAATGATAACTAAAATTGTCATTTTCAATTAATGTTATTTTTATTTTATTTCTTTATTTTGTTGAATTTTATTTTACTATTTTTTATTTTAGTCATATTTTTAGAATGGATAAAATGTTTTCTTTTTTAAGAATATATAATATTGTAAACAGTTTTTTAATATCCATTTAATAGTACCGTAATGATGAAGCTATCACCTTTTGGAAATAATATTTATTAAGTATTTAATATTTATATATATTTCATTTTGAAGATAATAGCACTCAGAAAAGTTTGCACAATTTTTCACCATGAATCTAAATGTATGCACAACGAAAATTTCTTGCGCACACGGACTAAAAAAAATTAGAGGGAACATTGACCACAGGTCTATACTTCATCCACTACGTAATTCGATTTGTACCTACGATAGTCAATAAAAATTAATTTATAGATTGTACGATTTACGTTTTTCCCTTTTATCTACTACTCATTATGTATGTAATTTTTCCCACAGAAAAATAATTTTTTTTTTTTAAATTTAACTATCATTGTCTAAAATTAAAGTTTTAATCTTTGAATTTTTATACTTCATGAAACTCTCTAAGCAAGTGTCATGTTAAAGATTTGATTACTCTGCATTGTACCCAAACCCCCGAACTCACTTGTTCTGTATAAAAATTGGTAATGTAAAGAAAAAATTCGTCATCTAACTTGAATTAGTTAGGATGTTATTTTCTCATTTGTATTGTATTAATTGTATCCTATTATATTTTTGTATACATATCATTTTAAAGGGGAGAGCAATGTAAAAATGAACAATGAATAATCAATATTCATTTTTACATAAGAACCAAAATCGCTTAACGCGAGTTTGGATAAAAATTTTATCTGTAGCTTTCTATTTTCGTTTGTGTCACAACCCTACGATCTACCATTTCTATGGTTTAGTCGTATCCATTTTCCATTTTTCATTTGTTATAGAATTTATTATAATTAATTATGATTGTCTTGCATCTCACCCTCGTCCCTAGATTATGCATAAACATTGCATATAACAGGATTGGAACCCGAAGTTGTACTTCTTAGTCATTAATACCCACTCTTTGTCTCTAATTCGTTCTTGTAAATCTTCCTGATAATGATTTGTATTATACGTACAAATTCAATAACTATGACGTCACATTTTCCCGTCATTAATTTCCCTTCATCATATCTCCAGTATTCAATGTATGAAAATTCTTTAACATCATAATAAAAAGTGTACACTCTATAGAAGTCATTATTTATATGTTATGTAGTATAAATATAATTATTATTCGACCATATCCCCCCCCCTCATACGTCCATATCTTATCTCGACCACTATCCTATGTCAATTTTATTAAATATTCATTTTGCTCGTGAAACGCAAAGCTTTATGCATTCGTTCGAAAACGCGCAAATACGTTCTCGTATTATTTTTTTATTTTTTTATTTTTTATTATATCACCTCCCGCAATGAACTCGAAAATGCTTAGGTAAGTGATCGAATTCGCTAATGACAGCAAAATCGAACGCTTTTAAGATAAATATCTCCTCTCGCTCTGGTTTCAAATTTATAACATGTTATAACATATTATAACATATTATGTTGTATATAAATCCATACGGTATGTGCCCATTTACTTTGTATTATATTTCTAACATCTTAATTGTCTATTAATATGAAACACTGTAAAAACAAAACAAAGGTATAGTAACTGTTTAATTGTAATTAACTGTAATACTTTAATTTAATATAACGTAATGTACTTTAATGAAACTAATTAATAATAACTTGTAATGTACTTCAATGAAACTGTAATTAAATGTAATGATTTAATATATAATGTAAGAATGTACTTTAATAGAAGTGTAATTAAACAATAATAAGTGAATATGAATTAATTGGTAATTGTAATCGTAATTGTAATGAACCAAAATTAATACATACTCAGTCATGTACTTAAATTGTAATTATGTACTACTACGAAATGATATCGCCTTCAGAAATGAAGACTCGGCCAAAAAATACGATTATTTTTTATTTTTTATTTTTATTTGGAATCTTTCAAACATCTGATCATGTGTTTAAAAGGGGGGAACTTAACCTTCAACTGCCTTCCCCCAACATTTAGGCTTATATTATACATGTATTTGTAAAATGAACTTCACGTCATTACGAGACTCTTCTTTGGTCACTACTACGAGACTCCCTTGTTAGCAGCCTCGCTGCGGGGAGGGGGCAGAGGCCCCTTGCCTCCTTAACTTTTTAGATTCCGGCCTGAGCCATGGTCGAAAGAGGTCGAACCTCTACCCCTGTAAATTCAGAGCACTACCTGTACATTTTTAAGAAGTAAATTACAGTAAGAGATAACCCAAGCACCATAGAAGATATTGGGTCAAACCGTCTGGAGGCCGAAAAGAATTAGAATGTTATAGACGAAAAGTATCGCGAGAAGAAATATCCGTTGCTGCCTTCCAACTAGAACCCCCGTCGATCCGAACCGACTCAGGGCCATAGACGGAGTGGTTAAAGCGAGAGAAAAGAATTAGAATGTTATAGAAGAAATATCCGTTGCTGCCTCCTAACCAGAACCCCCATCGACTCGGAACCACCCCAGGGCCATAGACGGAGGGGTTAACAACTGGCGACCTTGCCAGGATAAACATTTGTTGACCCTACTACCAAGATTAGAAGAATATTTTAAGAAGAAGATTTTAACAAGTGGCCACTCTTTGGCCAGGATAGAAATTACCCTGCATCAGGATAAAACCAGTTGACCGGCGTGTCACGACTTCCAGTTCGTAACATCCACCCTTGAACCGGTGTGTCACGACTCCAAGTTCTCCACGCCTAGTTTTCATCCAAGAAGAAGTAGCCAGCAAGACACGTTTTGAAGACACGTCTTCAGGACACGTCAATAATTTCGCCGTAGAAATTTTGTTAAGTAGAGAGTTGTTTTTTTTTAAGTAATTTATAAACACTTGAAAAGTCATATTATTAACAGTTAATAATGAGTATCAAGTCAGAATTTACAGGAAACACAGTGAACATTCCATACACCAGTGATACATTTTTTTTAGTGAAACAGTTAATTTTCACAGAAGTTAAAAGTCTCAGAAGTTAAAAGTCACAGAAGTTAGAAGTCACAGAAGTTAAAAGTCACAGAAGTTAATTATCACACGTTAATTAACACAGAAGTTAATTGTAACAGAAGTTAATTGTAACAGAAATTAATTTCAGGGAGTTAATTTCAGAGTTAATTTCAGAGTTAATTTCACTATTATAGTCAGTATAGAATAATTTTATTTTATGTACCAAACATAATAGTACCGTACCTTCGCGTACATTAGAGTGAAATATTGTTTACATTTTTTATTTTTGTTTACATTTTTTTTCAAATTATTGAATTGAATTGACTTGCAAATTAAGAAAGAGAGAGTTTATAGAGAGTTTATCGTTTATAGAGATACTTGATTGCATTTCAAGTAAGTCGGTTGCACCAAGAGGGACAACCAAACCCCAGAGGTTAATAGTCTCCACTTGATAGAGATCAAGTGCATTCATTTTCCATTTTCAGTTAATTTCAAGTTAGACAGTTTCAAGATACTCGATAGAGTTCAAGTTAGACAGTTTCAAGATACTTGATTGCATTTCAAGTAAGTCGGTTGCACCAAGAGGGACAACCAAACCCCAGAGGTTAATAGTCTCCACTTGATAGAGATCAAGTGCATTCATTTTCCATTTTCAGTTAATTTCAAGTTAGAAGGTTGCATCCAGAGGGACAACCGCCCCAGAGATTACAGAAGTATTTGAAGTCACTTTTGAAGTCAGTTTTGAAGTCAGTTTTGAAGTCAATTTCAAGTCTCAGTTTTCAAGTCCCAAGTCATTTCAATGCAGTCACTTGAATTCAACTTTCGTTGTAGTTTAAGAGAATTTAATTTAAGAAAATGTAATTTAAGAATTTAATTCAACCTTTTTTTTGTTGTTTAAGAGAATTTAATTCACCCTTTTTTTTTGTTGTAAAAGATAATTTAATTCGACCTGAACTGACCGGGTTGCGTCTTTAGTTTAACCTTTTTTCTTGTTTGTAAGAAGGAAATTGACCGATTTGTCTTTTCTTTTCATGCCATTGTTGCGTATATAAATATATAGTTATGTATTTTATTATTTGTAACCAAAACCGTTTTTACAAAAGTTGTAACGATTTGGATAATTATTGTAATGTATATGAGGAACATGCCGTCCCTCCATTTTGTTTGAACTCTTTTAATTTTTGTTCTAAGTAGTGTGACAAGCAATCTCTAAAAAAAAAAAAAAAAAGAGCAAAGTGCTCACGAAAAGATGTAATTGTCAATTTCAGACTTATACCCCCTGCTTAGTCACTCAATTCCCCCGGTTCAACCGTGTCAACCAGAGAAATGGTTCAACCATACTTAATTCCTCTTTGGTACTATGGAACATAACCTCAATTTAGGTTAAGTGTTTTTTTTATATTACAGCATATATTTAGTTCATTATAGTTTACAATTGATTTCTATTTTCAATTTTTTTATTTTTTATATTTTTTAATTCGATTAATACTGAGTAATTGTCGTAGTCGAATTTAATTAATTGTGTCAAAATTCAATTTTAAAACCGTGAGATTTACTTTCATTAATTGTAAGTTCCTCTAAGTGCGTTTTGTTTATTACCTTAATACGTGTAACTGATTTAATTAAATACTTAAATACTACCTTGAACTTAAAGGATTTTATAATAATAATAATAACCCTTACACACACACACACACGTATGCACACTATATATACTATATATACAAACCTTATGCTAAAATCATTGGATATCACAACAAACTATTTCATTGCGTGTAAGTGCTAACTAACTATGCTATTTAATCTTAATCATTTTTGCTTTCTAATATATCTTGCTCATGCACTTATTCAGTTAATTGAACAATCCTCTCAACTAATCTGTCCCTCGAAATTGTAAGATACACACTTTGTACCTAGTACACACAAATACACACTAGACCACAGGTCTATACATCATCCACTACGTAATTCGATTTGTACCTACGATAGTCTCAACTAATCTGTCCCTCGAAATTGTAAGATACACACTTTGTACCTAGTACACACAAATACACACTAGACCACAGGTCTATACATCATCCACTACGTAATTCGATTTGTACCTACGATAGTCAATAGAAATTAGTTTATAGATTGTACGATTTACGTTTTCCCTTTAACTACTACTCATTATGTATGTAATTTTTCCCACAGAAAAATAAAAAATTAAAAAAAAATTTAACTATCATTGTTTGTCTAAAATTAAAGTTTTAATCTTTGAATTTTTATACTTCATGAAACTCTCTAAGCAAGTGTCATGTTAAAGATTTGATTACTCTGCATTGTACCCAAACCCCCGAACTCACTTGTTCTGTATAAAAATTGGTAATGTAAAGAAAAAAATTCGTCATCTAACTTGAATTAGTTAGGATGTTATTTTCTCATTTCTATTGTATTAATTGTATCCTATTATATTATTGTATACATATCATTTTAAAGGGGAGAGCTTCATTTTTACATAAGAACGAAAATCACTTAACGCGAGTTTGGATAAAAAATTTATCTGTAGCTTTCTATTTTCGTTTGTGTCACAACCCTACGATCTACCATTTCTATGGTTTAGTCGTATCCATTTTCCATTTTTCATTTGTTATAGAATTTATTATAATTAATTATGATTGTCTTGCATCTCACCCTCGTCCCTAGATTATGCATACACATTGCATATAACAGGATTGGAACCCGTAGTTGTACTTCTTAGTCATTAATACCCACTCTTTGTCTCTAATTCGTTCTTGTAAATCTTCCTAATAATGATTTGTATTATACGTACAAATTCAATAACTATGACGTCACATTTTCCCGTCATTAATTTCCCTTCATCATATCTCCAGTATTCAATGTATGAAAATTCTTTAACATCATAATATAAAGTGTACACTCTATAGAAGTCATTATTTATATGTTATGTAGTATAAACATAACTATTATTCGACCATATCCCCCCCCTCATACGTCCATATCTTATCTTGACCACTATCCTATGGCAGTTTTATTAAATATTCATTTTGCTCGTGAAACGCAAAACTTTATGCATTCGTTCGAAAACGCGCAAATACGTTCTCGTATTATTTTTTAATTTTATTTTTTATTATATCACCTCCCGCAATGAACTCGAAAATGCTTAGGTAAGTGATCGAATTCGCAAATGACAGCAAAATCGAACGCTTCTAAGATAAATATCTCCTCTCGCTCTGAATTCAAATTTATAACATGTTATAACATATTATAACATATTATGTTGTATATAAATCCATACGGTATGTGCCCATGTACTTTGTATTATATTTCTAACATCTTAATTGTCTATTAATATGAAACACTGTAAAAACAAAACAAAGTTATAGTAACTGTTTAATTGTAATTAACTGTAATACTTTAATTTAATATAACGTAATATACTTTAATGAAACTATTTAATAATAACTTGTAATGTACTTCAATGAAACTGTAATTAAATGTAATGATTTAATATATAATGTAAGAATGTACTTTAATAGAAGTGTAATTAAACAATAATAAGTGAATATGAATTAATTGGTAATTGTAATCGTAATTGTAATGAACCAAAATTAATACATACTCAGTCATGTACTTAAATTGTACTTATGTACTACTACGAAATGATATCGCCTTCAGAAATAAAGACTCGGCAAAAAAATACGATTATTTTTTTATTTTTTTATTTTTATTTGGAATCTTTCAAACATCTGATCATATGTTTAAAAGGGGTGAACTTAACCTTCAACTTCCTTCCCCCCAACATTTGGGCTTATATTATACATGTATTTGTAAAATGAACTTCACGTCATTACGAGACTCTTCTTTGGTCACTACTACGAGACTCCCTTGTTAGCAGCCTCGCTTCGGGGAGGGGGCAGAGGCCCCTTGCCTCCTTAACTTTTTAGATTCCGGCCTGAGCCATGGTCGAAAGGGGTAGAACCTCTACCCCTGTAAATTCAGAGCACTACCTGTACATTTTTAAGAAGTAAATTACAGTACGAGAAACTTTTTATTTTCCCCCTCGAGTTGGGCTACCTTCAGAAGAACTTAGTCAGTAAAGTCGATAAGTTATAAATGAAAAGTCGATAATTTTAGTCTCAGAGAAAGTATCAGAGTATTATAGCAAGAGAAGAATTAATAACTGTCGACCCCATAAAGCGAGAGAAAAGAATTAGAATGTTATAGAAGAAATATCCGTTGCTGCTTCCTAACCAGAACCCCCGTCGTCTCCGAACCACCCCAGGGCCATAGACGGAGGAGTTAACATATATATATATGTGTATATATTGATATATATATATATAAATATATAAATATATATATAATATATATATATTAAATACAGTTATATATATATATATATATATATATCGGGTGGTCCGAAAAAAATGACGCATTTTTTAAAAATTAATATCTCAGTAACCCCCTTCCTTATCATGACAATTTTTATATGCAAGATACTTTCAAACTTCTTTTTTTGAATGCAAGAAACGGAATTCTGATATCTTTTATAGTTTTCTCGCAATTAACAAAAGTAACAACATGGGTCAAAAAAACAAAAATCGCAATATAATATCCGTTTTTTATACGATATCATTTTTATACGATATCATGCGATATTTTTGCAAGTTATTACAAAACTCTACAGGAATGAACAAGTCAAATTGTGGATATTTTTATTTTTTAACAATTCGTCAGTACCCTTAATGATGTTGTCAGAGGAAGATCGTATTCTCATTAAAAATTGTTACTGTGAAAAAGGATGGAAGACTGGAAGGTTATTGCAAGAGTTTCCCGGCAAAAAGTGGAAAAGGCGTGCAGTGGAAAGACTCTTAAAGAAGATTCGCGAATCGGGAAGTACTGCCAGAAAACCAGGAAGCGGTAGACCTAAAACAGCTTCGGTTCCAGAAAATGTGGATTACGTCAACGATAAAATCTGCTCTCAAGAAGATAAACCAGGAAGTCATTTGTCACAAAGAACAATTGCTAAACATTTGAATATTGAAAAGACTTCTGTACACCGAATAATTAAAGCACAAAAACTAAAAGCCTTCAAAAGAATAGTATCTTCTAGAAAAAGTGATACTGTTAAGGATAAAAGAAAAACAAGGTGCAGAAAGTTACTTGATAATTTCTCTGTCGTTGATATTAAAAAGATAGTCTTCACGGATGAAAAAGATTTCACTCTAGAAATTCCGCGAAACCGTCAAAATGATGTTGTCTACGGGCGTGGTAAAAAGTGTGACATTTCAATAAACAGATTGTATCATGAAACGTCAAGATTCTCCAAAAAGGTTATGATATCTGCAGGGGTCTCTTGGAATGGCAAGACAGATGTTCATTTTATTGAAACTGAAAAGACAAAGGTGAATTCTGCAAATTACATTGAACTTTTAAGAACAAAATTGTTGCCGGATTGTCGTCGCCTGTATCAAGAAAATGATTTCATATTTTAACAAGATGGAGCACCGTCGCATACAAGCTACGCCACACAGTCGTTTCTGATTAGCAATACACCAAAATTAATAACGAAAAATGAGTGGCCACCACAAAGCCCAGATTGTAATCCTATGGACTACTCAATTTGGGAGTTACTAAAAGAGAAGGTTTACCGAGGTCGACGAGAAAAATTCACCGAATCAGAATTAAAAAGTAAAATACTTGAATCTTGGCAAGAAATTGGCATTAATGAAGTAAGAAGTATTATTTTTGTGTGGAAGAAAAGACTTAGATTAGTGTGTCAACAGAGTGGTGGTCCAATCGATCATTTACTGTAAATTAATTAGTTAAATTTCTGATTAAATTTTTCCTTTCTCATGATATTCGTTTTTTTGACCCATGTTGTTACTTTTGTTAATTGCGAGAAAACTATAAAAGATATCAGAATTCCGTTTCTTGCATTCAAAAAAAGAAGTTTGAAAGTATCTTGCATATAAAAATTGTCATGATAAGGAAGGGGGTTACTGAGATATTAATTTTTAAAAAATGCGTCATTTTTTTCGGACCACCCGATATGTAGTGTAGTGTATTTTCAATGTCAGAAAGTGCACCGTCTAAATCGCTCATATGTGAAGTTATTGTTAATGTATTTTATCATAATTTGGTCTGCTTGACCGATCTTAATCTATGGAATGATCACTTGAGTGGCTTTCCTAACTACTTTATCTAAGAAATACACAAATAATGCACAACAATTTGCCTAACTGGAGAAAAATTTGAAAGAAATTGTAAACAAAATAATAAAAAATGTAAACAAAATTTCACTCGAATGCCCGTGAATGTACGGTAATATTATGATTGGTACATTAGATAAAATTATTCTATGCTAATTATAATAGTGGAAATAACTCGGTTTCAATGAAAAGAAATGTATCACTGGTATATGGAGTGTTTACTGTTTTGTGTAGATTCTGGCTTCATACTAATTATTAACTGTTAATTAATTATACTGACTTCGCAAATGTTTAGTAATTAATTTGAAAAAAGGGTCTGTACTTAAAAAGATTCCAACGGCGAAATCCTTGAAGACGTGTCCTGAAAACGTGTCTTGCTGGCCACTTATTCCTGGACGAAGAATGGGCGTGGAGAACTTGGAGTCGTGACACACCGGTCGAATGATGGATGTGAAGAACTGGAAGTTGTGACACGCTGGTCAAATGAATGTTGGTTCTAGTTCCAGGGTCTGGAAGACTGGAAGAATCCTGGTTGCAGAAGTCGCCAGTTGTTAACCCCTTCGTCTATGGCCTTGGTCGGTTCGAAGTTGACGGGGGTTGTGGGTAGGTGGCAGCAACGGATTTGTTACTCTGGAGTAGCTGGTACCGTATAGGGAATCGTAGTTGTTTCTTCTATATTATTCCCCGATTTCTTCTTCTAGTGGATCGGAGGATTCTGTGGAGCTTACTAAATTATCTGAGGGTTCCCCGATTCTTCTTGTAACATATCGGAAAATTATTTTTCTCTATGTAAGACTAAGTTCTCTGGAGAGAGCAAGGCTTGAAGAAGAAGACAAAGATTTTTGTCTTACTTTAGTTTTACTGCTAAAATGTTACAAGTAATGATCAGCCTCTAAGTTAGATTAGCCAAATAAGAATGAACATTGGAGAAATTTTATGGGTTTATATACTGAAATTTTTACTGACATCATTATTATTTAATGCTGATCTGATTTTGTTTTTATTCTCAATAGGCTGATTTACTTTGCAAAATATTTAAAGACAAAACAAATATTTTAGCTGTAGCAAGGTCTAGACTGCTAAGGAATGGGAAGCCATATTTTTATTTTAAACCACATATTGACAGATCTGATGTTATCATGATCTGCCGAGTTAACTAAAAGTGGAAATTGAAATATGCCTTCCCATCACGCATTACAAACAAACATGCACATGAGCAAAAATTAAATGCTTAAGATTCAAAATTATACGTTAAGCAGGACATGACTTCATCTTTTACAACGAAGAGAGAATGTATACAGGGAATGAAAAAGATTACATTATTGAGCTAAATCTAAAAACGGGGATGCGTACCAATGACTTTTTAACTTGTTCAGGAATGATGGGATTCACCATATTTGTTTCACGAGAATTAGTTATGTGCACATAAAACATTATATGAAGGTAAAAACTTATCCACACTGAGGGCTCTATTCGAGAAAAATGCGTGCGCATACTGTTCCACTTTGTGGGATAAACAATATTCATCACCACACTCTATTAAAAATTCACATAAAACTTTAGCTATAATTTCACTAGGGACCCCATCGTGGTATACATGATGTAGTGATAGAAATATTTTAAACTGTTCATAACCACAAGATTTGCGTTGAGTGACACATCTGTGTACTCGGGGAAGTGTAACATGACGTAATTGGTTTTGTCGTGCCATTTGTCAATGAGCTTCACTATCTACAGTCTATGCTTCTCTTCAACGAACGTTCACATTGGAAGTACTCTTTTACACATTTTAAGCTCATAATATATTCCATCACGCTCACACAGTTTCACGCGGTTTAGACTGGTCTTAAATGTCTCAAAAGACGGCTGACTAGAAGTTCTTTGAGTGTTCACCACATCTGTAGACTTTGCCGAGTACCACTTCAGGCATGTAGAGCAAGGAATATCAGCAGCAGCCATCATTATTTTTTCTTTTTCTGACTTGAATGGCTTTTGTCTGAGCACGTACACACAGTTAGTACCGATATTGAACCATACTGAACCGATATTGAAAATTACTTTCCACACTGGCATGAGGATTCATTTATGACCACACATATGAATTGCGAGTGTTGTTGACACCGTCGCGAGTAAATTAAGCCTCATCACAGAACAAGACGTATCGATGCAATTGGCGATCGGCAATGAGCCAATTACAAAATTCCAGCCGTTGGGCACGATCCCCAGGTTAGAGGTGCTGAACGCACTGTACGTGGTATGGATACATGTCTTCTTCGTATAACGTTCTACAGCTATAAGCTCCCAAGTTATGACATTTCGTCGTGACTCAAACTGTATATATCTCGTGTGAACCAGTCTCTCTTCAGTACCCTCAGGAGTTTGGTTTCATCCATTTTTAAAGGTCGACTATGACGCTTGGGAACCGGTCCACTTCGATCAACGCTTGCAATTCCAGATAAAACACTACACTAACAGGTGCAACTAGTGGTGCCTTACCAAACTCGAGTCTTCGTGCCATATTTCCGCTTTGCTGTGGATTTAACTGGGTGTTCGCACTTGCGCAATAGTCGGGCAAAAGATCGAAGACGTAGACATTCACACTCTCTATAAAATCGTTTAGGGTTACACCTGTACCAAAACCGTCACAGACGTTGACGCTTTGAATTAGATTGTGGTATGCCTTCGCACAAAGAGAAAATTTTCCCCTTCATCCACAACCTCGCCAGTATCGGACCAGTGTCTAATGGGGTCCTTACTCAATAGATTATAAAGACTTAGTCCTTTATTCCTCAATATATGAAGCAGACTATTTTTTAATACATGTTCTAGGTGTTGAGGACTCACCCCGTTGTTCTTTGCTTGTTCGTCTATAGGTTCACCATGATCAGCATCGTTCCTATGATTGATGACTACGGGGAACTCCGGTTTTTTATAATTTTCGCACTCCTGAAGAAATTTCTGAAGGGCCTCTTGGTATAAAATTCTCTTCTCCTCAGGAAGCCTTTCGCTCTTTTGCAGGTTCACCAATTCACTTTTCATTCTTTTAAATCTGTTTTTACTGGGCTCTAGAACTGATTCCTGATTCTTTGTATTTTGTAGTGAAGCATACACTTCGTGTGGAATCACGACTAATTTCTTCATTATATTATACTGGACAATAAAGGCTCCAAAACTGAAAATAAGGTGGAGAGAGAAGAATTACCTCTTTGTGCAATAATTCTCTTTTTCTTCCACAGTTTGTCTTTTACGTATTATGTTCTTGTAACGCTGTTACCCTTCTGTGAGGGTTTCTTTGGTGCCTTGCATTTTATAACGTTAAGACAGATTTTTTAGATGCATTTTAAAAAGTCACGGTCAATATTTTTAACAAACAGGTGCTGGAGAGTGCGTGGTAGTCGGTGATAAATTTTTATTAATTCATGGTATTTCTTTAACCTCTTCGTCATTCTGGAATATACACCGTCTCAGCCACGTTTGGAAATATATTCGTTCTCAGAAACACTCTAAACGTGTTTCGCGGGTGAAGGTCACAAACCAAATATCCGTAACTTTGGCTTGTAACTTCTTTATAAACTTCCAAAAACTCCTTACATTTGATTGGTCAATACCCTAATTTGCGATACATCTCTGTCTGCGCGAATAAGACTAGATATTACGTGTTTAGCGATACATCACGCATGTGTCTATTCTTGGAAAACATAATTATGTTAAGATTGTGGAAGAATACTGTAAATGTTTCGGCGAACGTTTTATTCATTTCTAACATGTGATCGTCAATTATAATAACCGTGTGCTCCTCGCCGTTTATCGAGCTAACATCATAAACACCTTTGTGGAAAAAAAATAATATCTTCGTAATCGTTGAAACGTGATAGTGCCAGACTTGTCCTTCATCCGCATGAACCAACTCTAGTAATGGCTTTCGTGTAGCTACACGTCCTCTGTACTCAGCACTGTGTATGACGCTCTCTGAGACTGTCGCGCAGAGGGTTTGATCATGCAATGGAATGAAATACATTGTTGATTTTAGGGTCACGCCAGTCATACAAATCTTGCGTAACTCAGCCTTTATTTCTAAATAAATATTTTGAGCTAAAAGAATGGACTTTTCTTACACAATATTCAATCTCACACAAATGTTCGATATAATTTTTTGGAAACAGCACAGCTGGGATGTTGTTGGTTACCTCGTAGACTTTGGTCTTTAGGTCTTCAAGTGTTTTAGGCTTGGTAGCATAAATCCTGGCTTTTATGTAACTTCACAAAAAAAGTCAGGGGGTGTGAGGTGAGATAAGTATGGGGGTCATTCCACTGTCTCAATTATATATACCATATTTTACGCCTCATACGACGCTACTTTTTTCCTGAAAAACGTCTCCAAAAATCACTTCAGGGCTCATATGTTATTGTTTTGTTTCAATGTTCTTTTAATAAAGTTATGGGAATATATTTTTTGTCAGGCTGATAAATCTTCGAAATATTTTTTTCCTAAATATTCTTTGCTAAATATAGGGTGAATCACACACCACTTCGGTTCGACCAGCCATTTCAGTTCCGTTATGAGCTTCAGAGTGCGCGCTGTATTCTATTCATTTGCAATGGAAAATTTTATATTTTTTCTCGCTGTGATTTTGCTAGCTGTGATTTTTACCTCTGCCGTTACGATGGTCAAAGAGAAGCGCCAAGGCTCCCACTTTCGTTCAAAAAAGGGGAGAAAAAAGAAATAAAATCTCTGGAAGTGACGAAGATTTTATCATAAAAGGTTTTCGGTCGGTCGGTATTCAAGCATACAGTTAGGTACATGATCGTAGACAGTACTAATTATGCTTCCTCCAATTTACAAAGGTTATTTATGTAAAATGATGGTTACAAATATATTAATGTATCTTATATTGACTGGGTATTATGCTGCATTAGTTATTTAGAGCACTGATCATTCACGGGCACGGGCACTGATCATTCCGTTGCGACGGAAAAGTTAATAATCTGTCAACATTTCATCACCCAAGGGAAACCCCCAACGCTTTCGTGTTCAGAAGTATTTTTACATTATTACCTGCCTCCATCGAGCCAATGGACAACAGTAACCTCTTAAGCATTATTGACGAGTTACATCGTCTATCCCTCTTTAAAAAATTGACAATTAAGGGGTTAAATTTAGATCTATCTAGATAAAAAAAGATAATTTAATTTTTCTGTTAAACTTTTTTTCTAATTTAACTTTTACTAAGACTACGGTATTTATGTTTGTACAAGTGTTTTACATCTTTGTATTTAGAAAATGTATTGTTATAATAGTTATATTATATTTTAATTAATTTAGTGTAAATTTATAATTATATTTTGTAGTTACAATTTTTTGTGTTAATTCTGTGGAATGCTTTATCCCCTGCCTTTCCAAGTCATATGTATGACTTAATCTCAGTTCAAAATACGGCTAAAGGTAACCTAGGAGAATTACACACTTTTCTTTTTATTCCTTAATCACCCATCTTTGTGGAGAAATATTTAATTTTGTTTTTGTCCTACAGATCTGCACCTATTTTTTGTGCCTTGTCAAAAATAGAGAAAAACTGAAGCGGACCAAGTCACCAAGATAATAGAAATGTATGAAACGCGTCGTTTTTTTAATTGGTCCTGCGTTTTGCTCTTACTTAAAAATACAGCTTAAAATTGTACAGTATAACGCCAAAGAATTTGGTCATTTATACAGAAATTCCATCAAAGGTTTTATTTATGTTGTTAATTAATTTATTATATGAACTAAACCTAGGCTGACCATATTTCCTTGAGACAAAAACGGGACATTGGGATGGCAAAAAAGGGACGGGGGTTATGTAATATTCTGTATTCATGAAAAAGTAAGTACATAAACATATTGAGCTTACAATTATTCTTCAGTGACAGAACCCATACAGAACCCATAAAACAAACGGTACTGTCCCGTTCAAAACGGTACGTATGATCAGCCTAACTAAACCGATATTATTCTGTGGTTTGGAGCTTTTGGGAAACTTCAACCCGTCGTTTTTAAGCAGTTCCCGCCAGCTGAAATTTGAAGGTGCATGAACTACATGCAAAAATGCACTTGGCTTCCCGAGTATATGTTTTATTGTTAATCATGAAGCGGCTCTTTTAGTTTCATGTGAAAAACTCTTACAATAATATCTGGCCTATGTTCTGGTCTTTCATGAGCTTCAATGCTTTCAGCTATTTCAGTCCATCTTGGATTGCAAGTAAACGTAAAAAATGGATCCGGCTTCCAAAATTTTTATACAACTGCCATAGCGTCTTGAGAATTCTGCTGGATTTCTCTCGAGTTTCCTTGCTAAATATCTTTATCGAGGCAGCTCGAGAGCAGATGACCGCAGATGTTTTATATTTATATTCTTTAGCTTGTTTTTACACATGGACAGCTTTATGTAGTTTTTTCTGGAGTGAAAGGTTTTTGATTCTGTTAAAGCCTTTGGTGAACGAATAACTAGAAATCCTGTATTCAAAGAAGTAATGTTGCAATAAAGATACTAATTCGACCGCAAATGCTTTGCGGGTCTCTGCTAGTATATATATATATATACACATATATTGTATACAATGGAGGTTAAAATTATGGTGTCACAATGAGAAAAATAAAATAATGAGGGTATTAGGTAGGTTTATTGGAGTAGTATATGGAAAAAATGTCGAGTGTAAATGCAATATTCAATAGTTGCAACAGTGCCATGCAACACTGCAAGAGTGCTAGTGCCATGCAATACTACAAGAGTGCCAGTGCCATTCAACACTCCCAGACCCCTACAGGAAAGGGGGAGTAGGGAATGCATGAATGGGGGTCGGGGGTAGACACTCCAAGGGGGAGTGGTGTAACCTAACCTAACATGAATGTATTTATGTTTGCACGTAAGTATATGAATGTATTTATGTTTGCACGTAAGTATATGAATGTTTGTGTGTTTGCATGTTTGGATGTAAGTATATGATTGTTTGTGTGTTTGCATGTGTATGTATGTTTAATTTAGGTGTGTGTGTGTGTATGTATGTATGTATTTAAAGGCATAGCTTGAGAAGAAACATCCATCTGCTGGAGCATCTTGACGCATAATGCCGGCTTCCCTGAACTCTTGGACAGCTAAAATGCTTTGAAATACAGCCAGTCTTTCTGGCTTCTGTCATCAGCCATATATAAGCGCCTCGGTGGTGTAGTGGTTAACGTCGCTGACTACGAATCCATCGGCCCCGGGTTCGAGACCCGACGGCAGCCGGCGCGCAGCAAAACCCAGCTGTTCATCCTTCCACACAAAAAAGAAAGTGGTTGGTAGATAAATGGGTACCCTAGGTGGCCTAGTGGTTAAGACGCTGGGCTGCTGATGGGGCGTGGTTCGGATTCCACGTTAAACTGTAGGTCTAAGGTGGAGTAAAAAGCTTGACCTTCGTCAGAATGAACAATTCGGGCGGAAGCTAACCAAAGGTTACCAAAGGTATATATAATTATCTCCTTTGAATATGTTTAATTTTTTGTTTTTTAAATTTTTACTTCAACGGATTTTGTCTATGTACACATACACCCAATAACATATACACACAAACACGCACACTCCCAATAACATAGAGCCATTACATACACACACACACACACACACACACACCCATATATATATATATATAGTATACATAATGTATTATGATATAAAACAGAAATAATCATATATTCATTTCTTTTCATTATAAGTTATCTATTTATTTGTAATATTGGTAATGATATGTTCCCTCTTTCACATCTCTCTCTCTCTCTCTCTGTGTGTGTGTATATATATATATATATGTGAAATATTACCATTATTAAATCGAGATAGTTGTAATACTGCATCTGCCATCGCCCCAACAACCGGATCATCTCCCCAGCTCAGGCTTACAACTCCGATGGAATTAAAGTATATATTGGAGTATTAAAGCAGGGTATTAAATTTAGTACGTGTTCTCCAAAAGATATATGTATTAATGCAGGTCCCCCATCGAACAGCATGCCCGACCATACGCTGCTTAAATTTGTTGATCCAACAGGGATCAGTACTATGTTGCGTGCGCTCCATTATGCCGCTCCAAACTTGTGGTTTGAGATCGCATATATTACATCTACAATTACATCTTCATTACTTTCTACAACGGCGGCATATATATATATATATATATGAATAAAACCACGAAGGAAAGGAAACACAGAATGGTGCTCAAGCGCTTTCGTCTAATGACATCCTGAAGAACACTGAAGTAAATAAAGAGTTCAAGACTATATATAGGTCACAAAAATATATATATAATAAATATAGAAAAAAAATTGTGGGAGGAGCATACAAATTTGTAAGGAAAACTACCAATTTTAGCACTTTGCCCTTCTTGTCTAAATCCCTTTTGAACGAATTCAACACAAGATCAAATGGATTGCTTACAACCAATTTTATAGATAATGCTTGAATAATATATAGGTCACAAAAAATAAAAAAAATAAAAAATAAATTGAAAAATAAAAATTGTAAGAGGAGCATACAAATTTATAAGGGAAAACTACCAAAGTTTTAACACTGCCCTTCTTGTCTAAATCCGTTCTGAACGAATTCAAAACAACAGGATCAAGTTGAAAAAGACCTTGGCTCATGTTAAAGTTATTTGTAAGTTGGATAATAGCAGACTCAAGAATATTTCTATTAACAATGTTGCTAGAGTGAAACAAAACTGAAGCATTATTCCAATCAATACAGTGGGATAACTCTGACAAATGGACAAAAAGGGCACTGGACGACTGTCCCGTTCTAACGGAATATTGATGTTGTTTTACACGCGTGTGCAAATCCTTTCCCGTCTGACCAATGTAAAAGGAATCACATTGTTTGCAACCAATTTTATAAATAATGCCTGAATTATTGGTAGGGCTATTTTTTACTACGATATTTTTCACAATATTGTTATATGAAAATACTACATTAATATCCAAAAGTTTAAGTACATTAGCAATGCCTAAAAGAACTGCTTGAACATGAGTCCTCAGAAATATTCAATGGTGATCCTTTAAACAGAGGCAACAAACTTATACAAATGTAATTAAGGAATAATGTTCACTTTAAAGACACTGTTATTCACGTCTTGTAAATTAGCCAAGTTACCCAAAGTAATGGACGTGGATGCCGAAGATTCAAAAGGGTATTTCCCTTACACTTTCCTCACCAGCGATACATTAAATTACGTAGGACCACCACCACCCAAACATTATTTTAACTATGACAGTATGAGTGTTAGTGAGCAAGAAGATTTTGAGAGGTACTACAATCCTTTTAATGACGCTTATCCTTACAGTATAGCGGATGAATGCAAGCGTTATTGTGTGAATGATGTGCATGTGCTTAGAGTGTGCTTCCAAGCCTAAGGAAGGCTGTACATAACCCAATTCAGTTGTGATCTGCTACGAGCCGCAACCACCACGATCGCGTCACTGTGCTTCTCTTTATTCATAAATAACTTTATGCCTAAAGACAGCCTGGCTCTCATCCCCCGTAACGTTCCTTGTAGTTATGGGTATAAGGCTATTTACTGACTCGCACGTCTACAACAGCAGACAGGAATGTTCATAAAACATGCTCGCAACACGAGTGAAATAGCAATTAAAATTAATAGCCACGTTTTTTGGGTAGACGGGCTAAGTGAGGACCCTCACACTGGTGTGAAGATGGTATACTCTTTTAACGATTGTTGGTGGCATGGGTGTCCACGTGATAAGTGCAGAGTCACAGGAGATATCCATGGGAGATCCCCTGCTGATAGTCTTGCATGGACCCGTACCCAAAACCAACTTATAAACTCCCAGTTCGCTCAGAAGGTGATATGGGAACATGAATATGATGCTTGGATGAAGGGTGATGATCAGTTTCGCGAAGAAATAAGGGAGAGCAAGCGTTCCATGGTAGTGAACCCTCTAAAATGTGGAGATGATCTGTTTGGCCGACGCACAAACCCCTTCAAGCTATACTTTCCACCTACGGAGGGCGTGAAACTCCATTATTATGATTTCTGTTCTTTATACCTCCACATTATGAAGAACAACCCATACCCCGTAGGAGCACCTGAAAAACTGGTGGGCCCCGCACTATCTAACATCGAGGACTTCTCAACTAATTTCAGCGACAATATTTTGGACTTTCCTTTGTTGATGTATTTCCCCCCCCCCCGAATTGTCATTGACCATAAGCTTATATTCCCTCTGTGTGTGAAGTGTACAGAGAACAATAGGGACTGTAACCATACATTCAATCAGAGGAAGAGCAGAGGCGTTTATACAAGTCCTGAGCTAGCCCTAACCATGAAGTGTGGAGGATTCAGAAGTTATCCAACCTCTTCACCCCATACATTAACACCTTCTTCAAAGATAAAGTTGAGGCAACAGGCTACCCTTGTGGTGTTGAGACCGAACACAAAAAATAGCATATATCCAGCGTTACCATGATCGTGAAGGTATAGAGCTTGAACGGAGCCAGATTCCGCAAAACCCTGGCAAGCGCTGTAGTGCAAAGTTGTGCTTAAATAGTCGTTGGGTTAAATTTGCACAGGATACAGAAAAAGGAACCGTACATCTAGCTCAAAGTTATAACGAAGTGTGGGGCTACGCCAACGCCGTCGATAAAGAAGTCATGGAAATCACCAATGTGGGTAACACATAATAAGGTACAACAGAACAGAGATGTCTACGGATACGTCACGTGTCACAAACATACCTATAACAAGCTTCACAACAGCTTACGCACGTATCAAGCTTTGGAGCCTGATACAATCTCTTGGACGTTGGGTTCTGTACGTAGATACAGATAGCATGATATTCACGGAGAAAGAAGGCGAATATATGCCACCTATTGGCGAATCCCTGGGAGAGTTGACTGATGAGATCAAGGATGAGTATGGAGACATCGCCTACGACGATTCTTTTGTCTCCACTGGACCAAAAACTTACGGGATAGGTGTGAGGGTTGGTGATGAGTTGAAATACATTGTCAAAGCTAAACGCATTACTCTGAACCATGCAAACTGCTAGATCGTTAAATTTAATTCAATCAAAGATCTAGTGAGTTTAAAAGATGATGGAAATGAGGGTGACCAACCACTGCACCTGGTTGTAGGAAATCATAACTTCCGTACATAGAAGTTGGGTGGTATGAAGGAATTTAGGGGGAAAAAGGTGTGTCGTAATACCTAAAGGAAACGGTACCAAGTGCCGGGCACCTACGATACTGTCCTCTTTGGATAACGTGGGGCATAAATAGTTTTGTGTGCATATATATATATATATATATATATATACACACATGAGGAGTGATCAAAAGTATCGATAATTTTATTGCTACGGACAAATGAATGCAAATAAGAAATAACCGTTTACATATGTGAGTCTTCTTGCCCTCTGGCGTCTGCAGTCTGAAGCAAAATCTGCTACCATGAGTCAGTAGTTGGTTGGAGTGCTTAAAAGGAGGGTGTGTTTTTGCAGTACGTATAAATCTCTGAAATGGAACAACGCGCGTTAGAAGACGAACGAAATTATTAAAACAGTTTTTGGAAATGATGCTCTCAGTGTGGCTGACGTTTACAAATGGCACAAAAAGTTTAAAAATGGAAAAAATCGCTTGAAGACAAGGAACACAGTGGCCGCCCTTCCACTTCTTGTATGAATGAAAATGTCCAACAGATTCGATTTCTGGTACGAGCAAATGTTTATGTATATATATATATATCGGGTGGTCCGAAAAAAATGACGCATTTTTTAAAAATTAATATCTCAGTAACCCCCTTCCTTATCATGACAATTTTTATATGCAAGATACTTTCAAACTTCTTTTTTTGAATGCAAGAAACGGAATTCTGATATCTTTTATAGTTTTCTCGCAATTAACAAAAGTAACAACATGGGTCAAAAAAACAAAAATCGCAATATAATATCCGTTTTTTATACGATATCATTTTTATACGATATCATGCGATATTTTTGCAAGTTATTACAAAACTCTACAGGAATGAACAAGTCAAATTGTGGATATTTTTATTTTTTAACAATTCGTCAGTACCCTTAATGATGTTTTCAGAGGAAGATCGTATTCTCATTAAAAATTGTTACTGTGAAAAAGGATGGAAGACTGGAAGGTTATTGCAAGAGTTTCCCGGCAAAAAGTGGAAAAGGCGTGCAGTGGAAAGACTCTTAAAGAAGATTCGCGAATCGGGAAGTACTGCCAGAAAACCAGGAAGCGGTAGACCTAAAACAGCTTCGGTTCCAGAAAATGTGGATTACATCAACGATAAAATCTGCTCTCAAGAAGATAAACCAGGAAGTCATTTGTCACAAAGAACAATTGCTAAACATTTGAATATTGGAAAGACTTCTGTACACCGAATAATTAAAGCACAAAAACTAAAAGCCTTCAAAAGAATAGTATCTTCTAGAAAAAGTGATACTGTTAAGGATAAAAGAAAAACAAGGTGCAGAAAGTTACTTGATAATTTCTCTGTCGTTGATATTAAAAAGATAGTCTTCACGGATGAAAAAGATTTCACTCTAGAAATTCCGCGAAACCGTCAAAATGATGTTGTGTCTACGGGCGTGGTAAAAAGTGTGACATTTCAATAAACAGATTGTATCATGAAACGTCAAGATTCTCCAAAAAGGTTATGATATCTGCAGGGGTCTCTTGGAATGGCAAGACAGATGTTCATTTTATTGAAACTGAAAAGACAAAGGTGAATTCTGCAAATTACATTGAACTTTTAAGAACAAAATTGTTGCCGGATTGTCGTCGCCTGTATCAAGAAAATGATTTCATATTTCAACAAGATGGAGCACCGTCGCATACAAGCTACGCCACACAGTCGTTTCTGATTAGCAATACACCAAAATTAATAACGAAAAATGAGTGGCCACCACAAAGCCCAGATTGTAATCCTATGGACTACTCAATTTGGGAGTTACTAAAAGAGAAGGTTTACCGAGGTCGACGAGAAAAATTCACCGAATCAAATTAAAAAGTAAAATACTTGAATCTTGGCAAGAAATTGGCATTAATGAAGTAAGAAGTATTATTTTTGTGTGGAAGAAAAGACTTAGATTAGTGTGTCAACAGAGTGGTGGTCCAATCGATCATTTACTGTAAATTAATTAGTTAAATTTCTGATTAAATTTTTCCTTTCTCATGATATTCGTTTTTTTGACCCATGTTGTTACTTTTGTTAATTGCGAGAAAACTATAAAAGATATCAGAATTCCGTTTCTTGCATTCAAAAAAAGAAGTTTGAAAGTATCTTGCATATAAAAATTGTCATGATAAGGAAGGGGGTTACTGAGATATTAATTTTTAAAGAATGCGTCATTTTTTTCGGACCACCCGATATACTACCACACACTACCATACACACTACCATACACTACATTCAGAAGCAGCAACAACAACAACAACCCTATAAATCGAGGCCGATGCAGGGAACACCACCTCAGAAACAAGCCCCACAAACCCAGAATGCACGCCCTCCTCCTCAGTGTTTTAATTGCGATAGTTTTGGGCACATGATGAGTCAATGCAATTATCCCCCCTATTGCTCCCACTGTCATGAACATGGTCATCGCCGTGGCGACCGACAAAAATGTGCTGACAAAGCCCCTGTAGGGTACAGGCCTCACTTCCAGAGATCAAATCACCAACGTTCCCAAGAGCCCTCCAATTCTCAGAAACCAGTTAGTTCCCAGCCTCAACAGAACCACCCACCGAACGGATCACGACCACAATGTCAACACACTATTACCCAATGTCCAGACCACAATATAATCAGCAAGGTCGGATGGTTCGGTATGTGTTCGGAGGCCGCAGTTCGGAGGCAGCAGTTCAGCTTCCTCCCTCCTAAATAGCAGTAATAAGCCCAAATACACACATGAACTATCCATCAGGATAATAGGTGCGAACCAACTAGATTTAATAATAAATTGCAACACAGATAACCGAGATTTAACCACTCTTCTAGATACAGGAGCACATGCGACATTGATTAAGAAACAATGTGCAGATGAGTTACTAGAGAGTACAGATTATGAATATGAAATTAAGGCTCCTTCCTGCCAACTCAGAGGAGTTACAGGCACTCCCATACCTACATAGTACATATGGAGAAATCGAATTATATTTAGAAGTTGGTAACGCAGTATATCCGGCAAAATGTTGTATTGTGGACCCAGTCGCCACCTTTCAGACAGAAATCTTACTAAGTATGGATTTCTTCAACCGGAATCAATGGGAAATTTGTCCAGCCGGAAAATTAGTTAAGTGTAGAAACAAGACACACCCTCTCCATGAGAATAATAGACAGCTTAATGCTCAGAATCAGTTTAGTTCGGATTTCCAAAAGAAATAGGAAACCCACTCCAGTTTATAGCAGTTCAAGTCAGTCGGTTGCATCCAGAGGGACAACCTCCCCAGAAATCAGCCCACAGATTAATCAGTTCCAGTTGTTGAATCCAGTAGGATCAACACAGTCAGTTTCCAGTCAGTCGGTTGCATCCAGAGGGAAACCGCCCCAGAAATCAGGCCCCAGAGTAATCAGTTCCAGTTGTTGAATCCAGTACAGTCAACACAGTCAGTTTCCAGTCAGTCGGTTGTATCCAGAGGGAAACCGCCCCAGAAATCAGCCCCCAGAGTAATCAGTTCCAGTTGTTGAATCCAGTACGATCAACACATTTAGTTACCAGTCAGTCAGTTTCAGTTCAGCCAGTTTCAGTTAACTCAGCAGTTGAGATTTAAAATCCAAATGAAACGATTTTTCAGCCAATAAGGCAAATTTTAATCGCCGAACCAGAGTCAGATTCATAATTTTTCATATGCCTTACAGAGCATATAACAGTAGCACCTTATGATAAGATTTTTTCCTAGCAAGAATAGTAAACGGTCATGGAAGGCTATTAGAGTCAGATCGATCGTACTCTTATTACAGAGAAAAGTAACTTTAAGAGAGATGTTCTTATTGACAAAGTTCTTAGTTATAGTCAGAATTCAGCTATCCCTGTTCTTTGTTTAAACAAAGGAAAAAACCCTATTGAATTCATTTCAAATCAGAGAATAGCAACTGTTTCCACAGTAGAAATAAATTCAGATTTCCCCACCAGTATTATAAATCATGTTTCCAGTTCCTTAGAGTTAAACCCCTCAGCATTAACCCTTTCGCTGCGTCCCATTCTGATACGCCCTGTGCGTGCCACGCTAATACCCCAGAACGAAAGCTGTGCGTATAAATGCGCCAGAAAATAAACTTGAATTATTTTTTTGCTTCGTCTTTTGTTTGCCTTTAAAATAGGTTTTCTATCAATAATATTTTCAGTTTTTCATGGGTAACAAAAAAATAAAGGTAAAATAGAGATATCTTTATTTAGTTAACTAAAAGTTAAATGCTGAGTGATAAGTTTTGAAACATGGTTCGGCGCATAACCCTGGGGTATCGGGGCATGTTTTGCATTGAAAACGTACTCGTTTTTCTATCCCATGGGCATAACATACCCTGCATCTCTTTGTTGGTCTTGGGGTACGTTCAGAATTTGATGTAATTTTCTTGGTAAAATGTTTTCCAACTAGTCTTGGAACTACTGATTTCTTCAAGTTAGGTTCATCTGCAGATGTCAGTCCTTTATAATCTCATGGCAAAAGTCTAGAAGGGGAACTTTTCCCTTTTTTATGAGATTATAAATTCCACAAGCATCTAGTACTCGGACCTGAATCAAATGCATTGCCAGCTTCTTATACCATTTTAGAGACTTTCTTGGGACAGAGTAATAATGCAGTATTTGGTCTGTTCGGTCTACATATCCCATATGTTTGTTGTATTCATGTACGCAAGCTGGAATGGTTTTTTCGACTCGACCTTCCTTTGACCTACGTGTTACTGTCACATCACTGTTCGAATGGTAATTGGAGAGCATGCAAACTCTTCTCTTGTCATGAAACACAAGGGAAAGCAGTTCAGGAGTCTCAAAAGCAAGTTTTTTTTTCCTTTTGCCACATTCATAGTTTTCATAGCATGGCATAAGCCCTTACGATTACTTCTAACAGTCCCTGCGGCACCAGTTTTATTATCACTAAGGTATTTGTATAGTTTTGGTGATGTATAGAAGTTATCAGTGAAGATGTTGTGACCTTTTCCTAAATATTTTTCCATCATACTTACTACAATACTTTCAGTCTTAGAAAAATCAGCAACAGTTTCCATGGTCCCGGTATATATTTTATATTTCAAAGTAACACAATTTTCATCCACAAGTTTGAAATTTTTTATCCCAAAACGTGATCTTTTTGTTTTTATGTATTGCCGGAAACTGAGTCTGCCCTTCCACAGCAACAAAGATTCATCCAAACTTAGGTTCTGAGAAGTTGAATATTTTGATTCAAGAGCAGATGTCATCAACTCAATAAAGTCATGCAATTTCACCATCTTCCCCCTCTTTCCTTCAACGTCTCATCTGCATTGACAGCAAATGCAAAAAAGAAAGAATGTTGGTAAATCTGTCTCTTTTCATGATTGCTGTAAATACTGGAGTAGCATAAAAACTGTCGGTTGACCAATACATACCTATCTTGGGTTTTTGTATAATACCCATGAGAAGTAACAGCCCTATAAATTGCTTCATTTCTGTAAACGTAGTTGGGACCCATGCACTATACCGAGATGTTGATTTCAGATTAGGTGTAGCAGCCAGAAATTGAGTTGCATATTTGTTTGTTTCTGTAACCATTAGCTCAATTACTTCTTTGGGAAAACTTCACAAAAACATCATACATCGTATGAGTTTGACCATTGAAGAACACTTTATTTTCACCAGTAAACTGCCACCCACCTCTGGTACAGCCTATATTTTCACCAATTTCCTGCCATTCAAAATTCTCGCTAGATTTTGTTGCTTTAGGCAGATCTCTTTCCAAAAGTACCACATTTTCTTCATCATCGTCACTACTTGATGTGTTTTGTAAAATATTCCGTACATTATCTTGCGCTCAGTCATCCTCACTTTCACATTCTATATCACTTTCAGAATACATTGAGAGATATACGTTCATATCATTCTCATCTAGATAGGATTTTTTACGCTTATTACTGCTTGTGGATGCCATGCTGAACTGATTGGGGGAGTCTATTTCACTCCCCCCTCTGGTGAGCTGAGAGTCAGAAAATAAAAAAAGATGCCAAATACGACCATATTGATGTCTAATATTAGTCAGGGAACTAACTACGTTGTTCTAATAGGAACGAGGGGGTTCATAGACTGTTTAATAAACGTGGAAAACAATGTTTACCATGCGTCCTGAGAGAAGATTTTTAATGGTAAACATAGTTTACCATGCGTCCTGAGTCGGGCTTTTTTATGGTAAACATAGTTTACCACACGCACTGAAAGGGTTAAGAGAAGAATATAAGAAATGCCTAGAGCACTCCCTTCAGGAGTCACCAGCCTTACAGGATCCCAAACTACTGGAATCACATCTCGATTTCCTGATAAAAAATAGAGATGTGATTGCCCTAAAGGGAGATCCTCTGGGCCGAACTAATTTGGTCCTTTTCGAAATCAAGCTGGAACCCACTTCCAAACCCATCTTCATTCCACCCTATAGGGTTCCACATTCCCAATTAGTGACTACTGAGGAACACATCAAGGACATGTTGGAGCAGGATGTCATTCAGCCTTCAGCTAGTCCCTGGTCCGCTCCTCCTTTTCTTGTTTCCAAAAAGGACGGAACATCTCGCCCTTGTATAGATTTTAGACGCCTAAACCACATTACCATCCCAGACCGTTTCCCTATTCCAAATATGCAGGAAACAATTCTGAAAGTAGGAAGAGCTAACTTCTTTTCATCCCTCGATTTAGCATCCGGTTATTGGCAAATGGAGGTCAGTCCCGAATCTCGGGCATTGACTGCTTTCTCCACTAACCGAGGCCATTACGAATTCCAGGTTTTATCTTTCGGACTCCGAAATGGGCCTGCTAATTTCTCTAGGTTGATGAATATAGTCCTTTCCGACCTATTAGGTGTCGAAGCTCTCGTCTATCTTGACGATATTATCGTTTATAGTTCGGATATAAAAACACACTTTCAACGTCTTCAGAATGTGCTATCACGTTTGAGAAAAGCACACCTTAAACTGAAACTTGCAAAGTTCAACTTCTTACAGGAATTAAACCTGATCCAAACAAACTTTAAGCACTAGATAAGTACCCTGTACCTAAAACCATCGACGACACTCGTGCATTTATTGGATTTATCGGATTCTATCGAAATTTTATCCCCCAATTTTCAAACATTGCTAAACCCATTACTAATTTGTTCCATAAAAATGCTAAATTTAATTGGGAATCTGATCACCAACATGCCTTTGAAACTTTAATCTGTAAACTAACCTGTCATCCCATCCTCCAATATCCCGATTACACCAAACCCTTTGTCAAGCCACGGATGCTTCCTACTGTGAACTAGGAGCCGTCCTATTACAGGACATAGATGGTGTGGAATTACCCATTGCTTATGCCAGTCATCTTTTTCTCTGCACTTCAACGGAATTATTCCACTACGGACCGAGAGGCCCTAGCGGTATATTGGGCTTGGAAAAAATTCCGAAATATCGTCTACGGCTACGATGTAACCATCAAAACTGACCATAAACCACACACGTGTTTCTTCAAGGACAAGCTACTTGAAGGACGGTTGAGTAGATGGGCACTGTTGATTCAGGACTTTGCGGCAAAAATCGTATACAAACCAGGAAAACTTCAAGTTATTCCAGACGGATTGTCGAGACTCAAGCCCGACATCCAAGTGAATAAGATAGAAACTCTTCCTGTGTTAGACCACGAATGTCTGCAATACTCCCAATAACAGGACCAACACACCCAGAACCTTCGGGTCGCCAAAAGGAACAAAAGGAACCGTCGAAGGTAAAAGAACAGTACAACCTAAAAGATGGGCTCGTACATTTTAGGAACGAAGATGAAAACGACCTCGTGGAGATACCAAACGATCTCGTAGATATAGCCATCGGACTTTGTCACGACTCACCTTTGTATGGCCACATGGGGTCGGATCGCACCATCAAGAGTCTTTTGGGGCGATACCATTTTCCCGAAATGAACAAATAGGTACATGAATACATCGCTGAATGCCCGTCTTGTTTAAAACATAAAGGCAACAGCGAAGTAGTTGCAATTCCGAACCAGACCTCGGAAACTGTGGCAAGAGCACTAGTAGAACGCATCATCCAAAACCATATTACTCCCTCCGTCCTAATTTCAGATAGCGCCCTTAGTTTTACTTCCAAACTGTTCGAGTCACTCTGCAACATGTGTAAAATTAAAAACACACATTGTGGCATACCATCCGCAGGCAAACGGCTTAGTGGAAAGACACAATCGGAAAATCTTAGAAGCCCTCCGCCATGTTGTCGATGCATCCTCCCGTACATGGGATGATTCCCTCCCCATGGTGCAAACAGCCATCAACAGCTGCTATAACGTGTCCATCGGAGACACCCCTCATTTCGTCCTATATCACTACGACAAACGGCTACCTTTTGGCTTGCCTGACCGAATCGACCCGGCAGTTCTAACCCCTTCCGAGATGGCAGAAGCAAATCAGCAACTTTCGAACGATCTTTCAAAATTTTTTACATAATCCGCTATGCCCTAGACCAGCGAAACTAACAGATGGAGCAAGAGCAACATAGGCGTCATCCCCGTCAACAGACTATAATCGACGGCATGCGATGTTACATAAAGAGCGTGAAACCGGCAAGTGCTCATCACAAATTATACCCAAAATGGGATGGCCCATATAGGATTATGAAAAACCTTGGAAAAACAGTTACGAAATCCTCCACCTCCGAGACCATTCCAAACTAAAGATCATTCACGCTGATAATTTGAAGATAGCTACTGAACAACACCTTCCCAAAAAACATCTGCCAGGCGTTCGAGCCGCCTACTCTTCAAAAGATCAAGGTATTAACAAATCCAGCAGGGACCACAAAACCGAAGTGGTCACCGCAGAAACCACTACCCGTGACGAAGATTGGTACTTCGTAATACCACCCGTACTCGAGTCAATCTCTGAACAAGAAGAGGTCCCAGAACCGAGAGTCCCATCGGAACCAGAGCCTGGAGAAACCCCTTCTAGAAGATCATTCAGTGGAACTCCATCTCCTCCAAATCCACCATCTCCTTCCCTTCATCGATTGATGATCGACGCACGGACCCTACATACCGATCGCAAATGCATCAACCACGTGAATTAGAACCTTCACGAGAAAAACGAACACACTTAGAATCCGAGCTTAATGTTCGATCCCCACTACCACCTAAGCGAAGCCGACCACTCCGCACACAAACACAAACATCTATATGACTACAAACATCTACACGACCACCAACAGCTCCGTATAATTTAATTTAAGACGCACATATGAATAAAATTGTTCCCCTTTTAATATTGAGAGTGCAATTAACAACTCGTACTCCTTTCTGTCTGAAACTAAATTCAAACCTACTATAAAAATCTTGAATTCCGCCATAAAACCGGTGACCATCCTACCCGGACTTCATGCCCCTAAATGGAATGATCAATTGAGTCGTTTTTAAAATTTTTCAGATGATAACCAGAATAACCTTTTACAAATACTGTAACCAGTAGCAATTATTTACCAACATCTGCCGTCAGTATTATCATTGTGTGTGCTATTATCCTCGGTATATTCGTAGTGAAAAGACTATTCTCACAATGGCAAGAAAAAAAAAGAAAAAGACAACCACCCTGACTTATGTTGTATATATAAATCTGTATTATTAAAAAACATTAGTTATCATCTAGTTAGAATTAGTTAGGATGGTATATTATTGTATAAATATCATTCTAGAGGGAAGAGCCCTGTAAAAAATGAACAATGAATAATTCCTACATTCATATACAGTAATTCTTATATTCATTCATATAATTCTTATGTTCATTCGTATACTTCGTATATTTATATAATCCTTATATTCTTATGTATATTTATATTCATATATTCATTTTGACTTATAATGTCCAAAATTGCATAACGCTGACACGAGTTTGGATAAATTTTTTATTTGCTTTCTATTTTATAAATTGGTGAATTATTTCTTTTTAAACTACTTAATCATGTTTTTAGATTAGCTAATAATGTAATCTTGTTCATTCCCTGTATACATTCTCTCTTCGTTGTAAAAGATGAAGTCATGTCCTGCTTGACGTATAATTTTGAATCTTAAGCATTTAATTTTTGCTAATGTGCATGTTTGTTTGTAATGCGTGATGGGAAGGCATATTTCAATTTCCATTTTTAGTTAACTCGGCAGATCATGATAACATCAGATCTGTCAATATGTGGTTTAAAATAAAAATATGGCTTCCCCTTCCTTAGCCGTCTAGACCTTGCTACAGCTAAAATATTTGTTTTGTCTTTAAATATTTTGCAAAGTAAATCAGCCTATTGAGAATAAAAAACAAAAACAGATCAGCATTAAATAATGATGTCATTAAAAATTTCAGTACATAAACCCATAAAATTTCTCCAATGTTCATTCTTATTTGGCTAATCTAACTTAGAGGCTGAGCATTACTTGTAACATTTTAGCAGTAAAACTAAAGTAAGAAAAAAATCTTTGCCTTCTCGTTGTCTTCTTGCTCTCTTCAGAGAACTTAGTCTTAAATAGAGAAAAATAATTTTCCGATACGTTACAAGAAGAATCGGGGAGCCTTCAGATAATTTAGTAAGCTCCACAGAAGCCTCCGATCCACTAGTAGAAGAAATCGGAGAGTAATATAGAAGAAACAACTACGATTCCCTATACGGTACCAGCTACTCCAGAGTAACAAATCCGTGCTGCCACCTAACTAGAACCCCCGTCAACTTCGAAGTGACCAAGGCCATAGACGGAGGGGTTAACATATATATATAAACTTTGACTGCATTTACCGCAAGAGTATAAGATCATCCAAACCCGCAAGGAAAAGGACTAAAACAGTGTTTAAAAAGGTAATTAATTTCAGCCGGTCACAACCAAGCCCTTGATATATTATATATATATATATATACACAAACTCAGAATGGTTCCCTGAGAACATTATATGTTAAACACAGACCGTGCATGGAACAAGGAACTCTTCTGGGAAAATTAAACGGACGTGTTTCGTGCCTTGAAAAGTGGACGCTCAATGTCCCGGTTGAGGTTTAAGTTTTGGTTTTTTTGGCTAAAAATACAATAGTTACCCCCTTTTTCTTTGATTTATTCAACACGACGTGAATGCAACGAGTCTTTTACTTATATAGAGGTTCTGAATGTAGGGATCTAGGCTTGCTTTAAACCCTAGATCCATGTCCCAAAGCTGGATCCTGTCTGCTTTGCAGATAGCTGGTGAGGGAAGCTATATTTATGGGATCTCTTTGCGAGAGACCCGTTGCCCACGTCGGGCTAAAATCATGAAAAATAAAAAACTATGGTATTTGTCATTTACCATTACTTATTCGGACTATAGTGGATTTAATTTTCCCAGAAGAGTTCCTTGTTCCATGCACGGTCTGTGTTTAACATATATATATATATATAATGTATATAGAGGATGGATAAAATAAAGTAACCCCTTAGAGGTAAACTGTCATTAAAAAAAGGAAGGGGACTAGAGTTCCCAAACTTCATAGATGCTTACCGTAGCATGTTGTTCGTCTTAATTTAGAAGTTGCTCGATGTGTCCTCCTTTCTGTTCAACGCAGACCTCCAAACGTGGACGCCACTGATCAATACACCTGTTTACATATCGTTGAGACACCTTCTCCCAGCCGAGCAGAATTCTTTCGCGTAGTTCCTTTATGTCTCTTATATTGGTACCATGGATGTAAACATTGGACTTCAGAGCTTCCCAAATGAAAAGATCGGGGCTACGAGCCGGCCACATATTGGGTTCGATAAAATCCGGTATTTCATTCTCAAGGAATGTAACAGTTTGGCGTGCTTTGTGAGCAGGGGCTCCATCTTTTTGGAAAGTATAACTTTCACTCTATCTAACTGATATTCGACGAAGTAGTGGTGAAAAATATACATATTGGGTTCTATGTACGGCAATTATTTCCAGTCCCAAAAGGCTTTGTCGCCAATGCCGAGACAATTTTTGCAGTTATTTAATTCAATAAATTAATAATTTGTATTTAATTAAGAAATAAAGGTACCATATACGATACCATGTTGTAGGCGTGTATAGTTTTTCTATATACTGTGGGGTGCCGGTGAAAAATTTGTATGTTATATATTAAATATTTTGGTAAACAGTGTTTCTCAAACCATGTGAAATGAGTTAAAAAGAACGAAGTAGGAACATAGAATGAGGAAGGTTACTCAAGACCTATTTAAATATAAAAGTTCAAGAGGCCGACTTCTCAAGTTTAATTAAAGTTATGTCAATCAGTTTGACTCCCCTTAGATATAGGAAATTATAGGAAATTAAAGTAAAATTATTAAGCATTTTAACTTTGCTCATTATTTGTTTAAGTTTTATAAGTTACCAGTTTTTAAATGCTTGTTTACTAATGTTGTTTTGAAGTTTTGTCATGTTTTGTTTACTGTTTATGTTTTAAAGGGACTTCTACGTTGATGAGTCATTTGAAATGTACTTTCATGTTATGTTGTTTGGTTAAATGAGTTTGTACTGTATTTAAACCACCCACCACTTCAGACTAATCAATACTCGTAGTTTTGGTAGAGTAAATGTTACTCCTCCACAGGTAGATCTGGGGTGCTTTGGGTTTTGAATCCTTTACTGTTTTCGCGTTGTTTGGCCTCTGGACGAGGTAGGCCATAAGACCCTTTTTGTAGTTTGGGCTATGACCAAGTAGATAGATCATAAGACCCTTGTAATAACTTGGGCATTGGCCAAGGTAGGCCATAATACCCTTGTGATAGTTTGGGCATTGACCAAGGGAAACCATAAGACCCTTGTTGTTGTTTGTGCTATGGCCAAGGTAGACCATAAAACCCTTTGTAAAGTAGTTTGGGCTATGGCCAAAGTAGGCCATAAGACCCTTTGTTTGTTTGTTAGAAATCTGATGAATACTCTCTCTTCAGATTTGAAGTATGTGCCACTGTCTAACCATATAATTTTTGGCACAAAATTATGTGCACAGAACCAGAGCGCAGCAATAAAAGCCTTTACTCTCTGATCCTTTATTATGTTCAGACAGGTTGTATATGTTTGTGGCACATGTAAAGAGTACAGTATATATATATATATATATATATATATATATACAGGGTGTTTCAGGAGGAAAGGTCAATACTTCGGGAGGTGATAGTATCGGTCATTGTGAGAAAAAAAGTTTATATGAACATGTGTCTAATTCTGAATGGTTACGGAGATAGAGCTGTTTGAATCTACAAATACAAAAGCATTGTTGATGGTAATCAAGAAAGAGAAACCAATTACTGTTTCTAACATTTAATGTTTAAACATTGGCATTTTGAATGGTATCAGATACAGAAATGACAAATTTGTTACAGTTTACAATACGTTTTCGAAAATCCCACCATCAACCTCAATGCACTTTGCGACTCGTGTGCGAAGATCGCGTGTTGTTCGTCTGAGTTGATCTTGACGTTCCTTTATGCGGGCAGCAGCATCTAAAATGCGCGCGAGCAATTCGTCTCGTGTATCCACCTTTCTTTTGTAAACTTGACTTTTCATCCACCCCCACAAACAATAATCTAACGGAGAGAGGTCTGGAGACCTTGGTGGCCATTGAATGGGACCACCGCGGCCGATCCATCGACCAGGGAACGTTTGATTTAGGTATTGCATCACCAGACGGGTAGAATGTGGAGGAGCTCCGTCATGCTGAAAGTACATACCAGCGCGTGTAGCCAAAGGAACATCCTCCAATAATCCTGGCAATTCATTTTGCAGAAATTCTAGGTAACTTTGTCCTGTAAGACGATTCTCTAAAGTAACAGGGCCAATCAGCTGATCATCGATGATACCGCACCACACATTGGCAGAGAAGTGATGTTGAAAATTTGTTTCCACAGTGGCATTTGGATTTTCGTCTGACCACCGGTGAGAGTTACGTGTTGTTGATACCGTCACTGGTGAAAGTAGCTTCATCGGTGAACAGTATTAATCGTAGCAATCGGCGATTAGCATTTACCCAATGACAAAATTCCAGTCGCATGGCAGCGTCTCCTGGTTGAAGGTGTTGTACACGCTGTACATGATATGGATGCAAGCCTTCCTCACGTAATGTTCGCCATACTCTTGTGTGTGGTACACCGAGACGTGTTGAAATTCTTCATGAGCTAGTAGTAGGACTACGCTCTACCAACTGAAGAATGTCTTCCACCTCATCCCCATCTTGTTGACCTTCACGTTCAGATGAAACATGAGCGCTGGGAAGTGTACCAAACTCTCGCAATGTGTTGAAAACCCTGGTAAACACTCTTCGATCCGGAATTCTGCGGTTCGGAAACCGTCGACGGTATTCTGCAGCAGCAGCTGTTGCACTTCCATCGCAAAAACCGTAGACATACACCATATCTGCATATTCGGCATGTGTGAAGGTGGGTGGCATTCTTAACACTGCTTCAAACACCAAACAATGTCACTCACAACAGTCAGCTGTCGATTGGCTTAGGTTACATGCTTACATTACAGCTTACATGGTTCAAGGTTATAGGGGAGGGAAGGGGGAGGAAGAGCTGCGCGCGCATCAGATTCAAAGAGCTCTATCTCCGTAACCATTCAGAATTAGACACATGTTCATATGAACTTTTTTCACACAATGACCGATACTATCACTTCCCGAAGTATTGACCTTTCCTCCTGAAACACCCTGTATATATTGCATTCCTTTAAATCCAGTTGGTCTTCAAAACTTGGATTCACCACTCCAATGAAGTCAATACCCGTAGTTATGATCCAGTAAATGTTACACGTCCTACAGGTAAGTCTGGAACGTTTGGGGTTTTGAAAGAATTCAATCTGTTCGCAAGGAATGCATGTGTCTAAGAGTTTGTTTACTTTATGTGGTATTTTATGGCGTGTGTCTGTTGATGAAATCTTTTGAGTGACTCTTCCTTAAAAGAAAAATTGGATGCTTGGCGTTGTATGTGTATATTTATGTATGTGTATATTTATATATATGTATATGTGTAAATGTATATTTTGTTGTAGGGTTTTAGTTTTGAGTTTTGTGTTAGGTTAACCAATTTGGCTGAGCAAAGATCCTCAAATGTTGCATTGGAGACCTTATATCAAGCCTTGTCTGTTTTATGCCTAAATTTGAAATAGGACTTAGAATGTTTGCGTTAGGCCTATATATGAAAGAGGACTTAGAATGTTTGTGTTAGGCCTCTATGTGAAATAGGACTTAGAAAGGGTTGCGCCTATACGTGAAATAAGAGTTAAATGGGTTACGCCTGCATATGAAATCGGAATTATATTGTTTGTGTTAGGCCTATGTGTGAAATAGGACTTATAATGTCAGTGTTAGGCATATGTGTGAAATAAGACTTATACTGTCAGTGTTAGGCATATGTGTGAAATAGGACTTATAATGTCAGTGTTAGGCATATGTGTGAAATAGGACTTATAATGTTTGTGTTAGGCCTATATGTGAAGTAGGACTTAGTATGGGTTGCGCCTATATGTGAAATAGGACTTAAAGTGTGTTGCGCCTATATGTGAAATAGGACTTAGAATGTTTGTTAGGTGGGTGTAGGTTTGAGTTCGTGCAATTGCTTTAGGTCTGTGTGATGTTAAAGTTCTGAATTTAATTTTTTGATGTTTATGAGTCTTATGAGTAAGTTAAATTGCTGAACTAAATTTTATAACCTACACCACGTTAAATAAAAAATTTAGTGTTTTTAGTTAGGATAGGCCTTGAGTTTAAAGAGTAGGGCCTACTTTGAGAGGTAGGCTTTGAGTATCTAAATTGTAAGTTGTAGTGTTTGAAGTAGGCCTTTAGTGTATGAGTATATTAGGCCAATTAATTAAGGGCAAGTAAATTTGACCTACTAAATAGGCCTATGACGGTACAGGCCTACTAAGTAGGCTTATGATGAAGTGGCCTATTATGTATAGGACCTAAAGTGAGTTAAGCCTGTTAAATGAGGCTTTGTTTTGAGTTTAAACAGTATGGCCTACTAAATAGGCTTACAGGTGAAGCGGGCCTACTAAATAGGCTTACAGGTGAAGCGGGCCTACTAAATAGGCTTACAGGTGAAGCGGGCCTACTAAATAGGCCCATGGTGAAATTTGTCTATGTTCTCTATGATCTAAAGTGAGTTAGGCCTGTTAAATGAATGAGGTTTTGTTTACGGTTATTATCGGCCTCAGCCTTCGCCGATTGTTACGTTAGGTACGGTAAGGTAAAGTTAGGGTTAGGCCTAACGAGCTAAGCCTAGCCTCTGTTTGTGTTAGTGTAAATTTTAGAGGGGTTGGGTCCCCGTGTGCGGGACACCATATAAAAAAATATATATAAGGTTATGGTTGATTGTTCTCCCCTGGGCCATCCGCTGGAAATTTCCAGCAGATATTGGTGCAGAGTTGAACGGCAAAAACCCTACGTCTTTTCGTTAAAAAATTGTGTTTGTGGAGGTCTTCAAAAGACCTTGTTAAGTAGTGGTTTTATATGGGTTAATGTTTAATTTATATGCCTTCGGTATTTAGCGGTGCCTAATGGTAAAAAAGTTAATTACCATACCTTATTATTTCGTTGGGCCTCACTTCTGATTGAAGGGCACGCGTCTCTCTTTCGATGTAGGTGATGGGGTTGCGAAAGGAGTTTAATATGGACAATTCACTATACTTAAATACCTGAAGGAATGGTCTTATCCTTTTGAGTTATTACTCGTAGTTTTATATTATTAGGTATTCACTCAGAACTTATAGGAAGATTAAGCACGTCTCCCTTGCCTAAAGCTTCGCATGTAACTACACAGCACTTAGATGAATTAATATAAAATTCTTTGTCTTAAAAATTCGCTTACTTTACAAAGTCCTCAGACGTTTACTTTTGTGTTTTCATTATTTCTTCTCTCGAAGTAATTTTCATGCTTCAGCGATGGAAAATTTTGATACGAAATAATACGTTTTTCTTCTTGTTATGCAGACCCAATGCCTACATATTGGGTTTTATGTATGGCAATTATTTCCATTCCCAATAGGCTTTGACGCCAATGCCGAGGTAATTTTTGCAGTTATTTAATTCAATAAATTAAAAATTTGTATTTAATTACGAAATAAAGGTACCGTATACGATACCATGTTGTAGGCGTGTATAGTTTTTCTATGTAAGTTTACCGCTTTAAATACATACGATACCATGTTGTAGGCGTGTATAGTTTTTCCATGTAAGTATAGCGCTTACATACATACATACACACGTAAATTAAGCATACATACACATACAAACACATAAATAATCATATACTTACATACAAACATGGAAAGACAAAAACAATCACACACTTACGTGCAAACATAAATACATACATGTTAGGTTAGGTTACCCCACTCCCTCCCCTTCTTGCTTACCTCCCTCCACCCCCTTTCCTGCAAACCCCTATTGTCTCTTCCTGCACGTAAAGCCCCCACCCCACCCATTTCGTCCAGTGTTGCATGGCACTGGCACTCTTGCAGTGTTGCATGGCGTGTTGCATGGCACTGTTGCAACTATTGATCATATTGCATTTATTTGTATTTGCACTCGACATTTTTGCTCATGTGCTACTACTGTCGAAATGAAAATCAGCAGCAAATGTGTTTGTGGGATGCATATTTTAATGGAAATTACGTTACATTTTAGCTCTATAATATAACAATAACTTATTATGGCGCTAACGTCTTTTCACCAAGAAATCCACCTTTTTGCTTTATCACAGTCTGGCAGAGTTTGGGCATTCTTTTCAGCATTTTTAACAAATACTCTGGTGTCAAATTATTCCATTCTTCTTTTAGATATTCTAAAAGCTGAGTGGAATTAGTTGGACTTCGCGATTTTACCTTTCCCTCAACTTCATCCGACATAATCTTAATTGGGTTTGGAGCTGAGGACTTGAAGAGGCGAATTCATTATTCTTAATGCTCCATCTTTACTTTTTCAGTTCACATTTCTTTGGTTACATAGTGCTGTATTTTTGGGCCATTATCTTGCTGGAAAATGAAGTTATTCCCAGTCAAACGATGACTGGAAGGGTTGAAATGATGCTGTAAAATATACGATGACACTTCTTTCTGTTCAGGTTTCCTTCAATTTTCACAAGACCTACAGCCGCACACTTTTACATTGCCACCTCCATATTTGACTGTAGACATCATACTCTATGAACCCTTCTCTAGCTGTTCTTCCCACATACTGTCTTCTTTTATTATCAAATATTTAAAATTTACTCTCATCTGTCTAGACTCTAGAGTATTTGTTTCCAATCTTCTAACGTAAAGTTTTGGTGTTTCCTTGCCCATTCCAATCGCTTTTGTTTATTGCTATGCCTCAGACAAAGTATACTAACAGCTACACGACCATTCAACCCTGCCTCTCTTTGTCGCCTTTGGGCAGTTCAACATGAGACACTGTTTTTTTATATTAAATTGTATTCAGCGTCTAGCTAGGGTGCCGTCAGGCATCTATTTCCTTTGGACTTTCTAACCGATAATGTATTTTCCCTCACTGTCGTCTTTCTTTCGCTTCCTCGGCCCTTCTTTTTGTTTACTGAGCCTGTCTTCTTTTGTGTTGTAAAGGCTTTATATATCATTTTGAGAAACGCCAATCCTACATACAATATCTCTTTGATATAGCTCAAGTTGATTCAGAGTTATTATTCGTATTTCAATGAGTTTCTTTACAGGAATTTCTTTCCTGGGGCCATTATTATCATAATTTCTGAAAAAGAAAAGCTGTTGCTTCGTAAATGCCGTATGTTTTTGATGAGAAAACAAACTTTATGTTCAGTTCTCAGTACTTAAACAATGTTAGACAACTAATCTGTGTAAAATATGTAAAGATACCGAAAGGCTTTAGAGCACATAAAAATATCTAAATAAATGCAATCTGCATCAAGAGAATCAGAAATGGGAGACCCAAAATGGGTGCACACACATTTCTACATTACTGTACAGTCCTTACAGCCACACCTACACTTTTCCTTCGAAGTATATATATTGTAATGTACAGTATATGGTTGAAAATTGTGACTTGTTCCGCAGTTGATATGGACCGTGACTTATTTTTGGTTGGCAAGGTACTGGTATTGATGGATACCGTAATGAAATTGACTGGATTCTTTGGATCTGATATATTTGCATGTCGGTTATACATAGATATAGAGTGTGACATATTTGTGGATAGTAATCTATTATGACTTGATCCTCTGGATCCAGAGATTCTATCTTTAGTTTTAAATTGATAATTAATTAGTTTTAAATTGATAATTATTTAGTTTTGTAAAAATTGGTTGTTGCCAATGTACAGGCAGTTTTTACATAGTGGAGCCACCTCGATGGGCCGAAGTGGCCCCTAGTGTGCCCACTATAAAAATTTCATATGTTCTTATGTTCTTTGTGGTTCGGATCCCACGTAAAATTGTAGGTCCCCTCCGCCACCACGGAGGACATGCACAATACACAATTACGAACACAGTTAGGTAGACCAGCCATGAGTGGATCCTAGGGTCTTTGTTGGTCTGAAACTTTATAACATTATTATAACTTTATGGTCTATTTATGTAAAAATTTTAATGGTTTTGGCAGCGGGGCTTTGAAGCTACAGTAGCGCTCATAAGTATTCATGTAGAGAAATATTTCAGTTATATTCGTCCTTATCTTTTGTACCATGCACACAATAGTTAGAAAAGTTTACCATTCGTTTGGAAAAAATTAACAAATAATCAAATTACTTCAACTTCAACACAGAATGTAACACATCAAAGAATTTGAGGAAAATAAAAAAGTTAAAATTCAAGTTCAAACCCTTATAAAGTAAGTATATATATATATATATATAATATTTAGGAGAAATCCAATGACAAGGAGAAATGTAAATGCCATGAAAAGTCTTCTTTAATGCGCAACGTTTCGAGCAAATACGCTCATCTTCAGGCTGATGATTTTAATTTCACATTGTTATCATACAGCTGAAGATGAGCGTATTTGCTCGAACGTTGCGCATTAAAGAAGACTTTTCATGGCATTTACATTTCTCCTTGTCATTGGATTTCTCCTAAATATTAAATTGAAGCTCTGTAGAAGCAACCCGCATGATTATATACTCAAGGTATGGACAAGATGGCCTTAGGGCTTATCGCCATGTTTGGAAGACTTCCGAAAGTTTCTCAGTCAAACTGGACTGTTATTTTCTTGAAATGTGTCGGACCTGCAGGTTTTCCGAAATTTGTTACTTCAAACTCTACCGTGACAATCTATATGACTCTGAATTTTATCAATCGTCCCTGGAATATTTATTAAATAATGAAATTAATTATAAAATCAAAATTTCGGACTCGCATAATAAGTCTCTTGGGCATTATATAACTACTCTTAAAAATACCTTTTCGTTGTTGGCTATTTATTAATAATTTCTCTTGTACAACGTGAACTAGAAAAATTTCACTCTACCATCTTGGAAACACATGAACGTAAGTTAAAGGCTTTGGGAATGAATTCACCAAATTTTTTCAATTCAGATAAGGTAATTTCGAATCTTTCTAGTTACACACTCTCCCCTCGGGAAAAGTTTTTACTGTCACTTGGTTTGCAATTTAAGCTTCCGTTGTTCCAAATATATAAGCCTTCGTTTTTTCTTTACTTTGAAAATTTTTTAATGGATGCAAAAAACTTCACTTTTTACGTGAAGGTCAAAATATGAGAATAAAAACCCACTCTAATAGACAGAGTTTATTTCCACGACAGTTTCGACGCCCACTGGCATCCTCCGGGTGGATACAGAAACACAAATGAAACAAAACAAGAGGGAAAAACAGTTCAGGGATCGACCGTTAAGAAATTCGCACCTAGGTTGGATTCCATTCTCTCGAGACAGGAGGGGCATTTTCATTAAGTCATTCGCACAAATTTTAAAACTATCTTCCTGTTCTAAACATACAGATTCTATTATTTTTTACATAATTATTACATTTATAATTAATTTATTACATTTAATATTGCATAATTATTAATTACAGAAATTATAAATTTATTATTACATTGGTTATTACATTGTTGTTTATTATACAGAAATTATAAACCGAAAAACGAATGAAAAAGGCGATTAGGAAATAATCCAGAGACCATTGAGAAATTCGCACCTAGGTTAGATATCGTTCTCCCGAAACCAGAAGGGCATTTTATTACAGGGTCAGCTTATAACTACATTTCCACAAATTAAAAATATCTTCTTGTTCTATACATACAGATCCTAATGTTTGACATAATTACTGCATATATTTATTTCCACTTAATTACTTCCATTATTAACATTTACTAAAAGCGAGTAAGGAAACATTCCAATCCAGAGACTTTAAGAAATTCACACTTAGGTTCGAACACGTTCCCACGACTCCGTAAGGATTTATTGACAAGAATCTCATTAAAGGGTCTAACTTATAAGTACCTTCGCACAAATTAAAATTATCTACTTTTTCTATACACACAGATTCTATTATTTTTCTTTGACATAATTATTACATTTATAAAGTACCTTACTTGATTCCCAATCTATAGCATGATTATTTTGGCTAGCGTGATAAAAAATGGCATTATTAGTATTACAACTTCTGAGGCATATTTGGTTCTTTGATACGGGTTTCAATATTTCTTCCAGTTTCTCCCACGTATACTAATCACAACTTTTACAGGGAATGCTGTAGACACCGGCTTGTTCCTCTTTTGCAACGTTATTCCTAACCAATTTACTTTTCACGGTAGACGAATATTTGAACGCCAAAGCAAACTTAAATTTATAATTTCTGTAATTAATAATTATGCAATATTAAATGTAATAAATTTAATTATAAATGTAATAATTATGTAAAAATAATAGAATCTGTATGTTTAGAACAGGAAGATAGTTTTAAAATTTGTGCGAATGTACTTAATGAAAATGCCCCTCCTGTCTCGAGAGAATGGAATCCAACCTAGGTGCGAATTTCTTAACGGTCGATCCCTGAACTGTTTTTCCCTCTTGTTTTGTTTCATTTGTGTTTCTGTATCCACCCGAGGAGGATGCCAGTGGGCGTCGAAACTGTCGTGGAAATAAACTCTGTCTATTAGAGTGGGTTTTTATTCTCATATTTTTTTAATGGCTTGAAAAATTTTCCCCATGTGGGTGATTTCAATAATTTCAAATGTCAGCTCTCAAATCTAACTCAAGAATTTTTTCATAAACTTAGAAATCTTAAATTTCAATCTTTCATATTTAGGAAGAGTGATTTGCAGTGTATTAAGAATTTGGCAAAGAACCAGGAGATTGTCGTGACTAGACCGGACAAGGGTAACGGAGTGGTTATTTTGAATAAATCGGACTACATAAACAAAACTAATGAATCCTAAGTGATCTTACTAAATTCAAACAAATTCTTGAACCTGTCAATAAAGTCATTGTAAGGTTAGAAGACGGTTAATAGATTTCTGTCACGACTAAAGTCCTTAAAGATAATAAAAAACGTACTTACTCTCAGTTGTTCGCATCTGGTGCTAATCTTGCTCAATTATACTGTTTGCCTAAAATCCATAAAGTTGGAACACCTCTCCGTCCTATTTTAGCTTCGTATAACTTACCCACCTTTCAATTGGCAAAATTTGTTGTTAGTCTCCTGTCACCCTTTGCGAAAAAATGCTTACACTATAAAAACTCGTTTGAATTCCAAAAAGACCTTCTTGTGAGAACTTCGATTCAAAAAGTTTTTGTCAGTTTTGATGTAAAGTCGCTTTTCACAAATGTACCTGTATCTGAAACTATTGCCATTATTTTAGATAGGGTTTTTAGCTCGGTTGATATTTTTCATGGTTTTTCATTGTCTCACTTTAAGGAACTTTTAGAATTGGTCTTCACACAATGCTATTTTACTTCAACAATAAGGTTTACCAACAAATTGATGGTGTAGGGATGGGATCACCTGTCGGACCGTTAGCAGCTGATTTTTTATGACTCATTTAGAAAGTGTAATTTTTAGTCAATCTCCAACTCATCTCAAGCCAATTTCTATCGACGCTTCGTTGATGATTCGATAGCTGTCTTTGATAATGCGGTACAAGCGCAACAATTCTTTAACTTCCTAAATTCTTTGCACCCCAATATAACGTATACAATGGAACTGAGAAAAATGGCTCCCTTCCCTTTTTAGATCTTCTAATTTTCGAAAAACGGTGATTCTATTACTACATCAGTTTACAGGAAACCCACTTTCACTGGTTTGGGCATGAATTTTTTTAGTTTTACTGATTTCAACTATAAGATGTCTTGTATTAAAACTCTCCTGTTCAGAGGATATAATTTGACCTCTAGTTTTACCTTACTTAATGATGAATTTAATAATCTAAGATCATACTTTACCAATAATAGTTTTCCTGTTCAATATGTAGATAAACTAATTAGATCCTTCTTAAATAATGTTTATAGCCCTCAACTTCCTTGTATTACAGTGCCGAAGGATATAAAATATTTCTTGGTACCTGAAATGGGTCCTTTGAATAAGGAATTTAAGCTTAAATTTACAAAGTTATTAAGGAAATTTTTTATCATACTGATTTCCGCATCATATTTATTAATAAAACGTCTTTAGGTAGCTTTTTCTCAGCGAAGGATCGAACCCCTGACTCGTTGCGTAGCGGTGTTGTATATTTATTACCTGCCCTAGGTGTCTCCTTGGGAATTACATTGGCAGCACTGTTCGCTCTCTCAGGGCTAGATTCTATTCGCATATGGGAATAAGTGGCCGAACAGGTAAAATTTTAAAAACTAAAGAAGTTTCTAGCATTCGGGAACACAGTATCAAATGTAAACTGATGTCACTTTAGAAAATTTTAAAATTCTTGGTGTAATACTTGTCCCAACTCACTTAGAATTCTGGAATCGCTTTATATTAAAACTTTGACCCCTACGTTAAATGTTGACTCATCAGCCGTCCCTTTAAACTTTTTATAATCCCTCCTCCTTCCCCAATTCCTTATAATCCCCCCTTCCCCAATCGCCCTCACCATCTTATCTTATCTTATCTTATCTTATCTATCTTATGTTTTCTCGTTTTGTGCTTAAATCAGTCTAGCCTCGGAAATTGCAGTGAAAGGTTAGTTAGTTTCATTATTCCAGTGTACTATTGTTAATTTTTCCAGTGTATTAATTTCACATTTACTATATGTATTTAAAATAGCTTCTTAATTTTAAATGTAAATCTGTATAACTTAGAATTTAACCTCTTTTTTCAGTCTTTTAAAGTTTGCCTTTATGAATAGGTTATAGAAATTTTCTTTGGCTGGTTTTTCATTCAATTATGGATTTTAATTTCACATTGTTATCATACAGCCTGAAGATGAGCGTATTTGCTCGAAACGTTGCGCATTAAAGAAGACTTTTCATGGCATTTACATTTCTCCTTGTCATTGGATTTCTCCTAAATATTAAATTGAAGCTCTGTAGAAGCAACCCGCATGATTATATATACTCAAGGTATGGACAAGATGGCCTTAGGGCTTATCGCCATGTTTGGAAGACTTCACGAAAGTTTCTCAAGTCAAAACTGGACTGTTATTTCTTGAAATGTGTCGGACCTGCAGGGTTTTCCCGAAATTTGTTTACTTCAAACTCTACCGTGACAATCTATATGACTCTGAATTTTATCAATCGTCCCTGGAATATTTATTAAATAATGAAATTAATTATAAAATCAAAATTTCGGACTCGCATAATAAGTCTCTTGGGCATTATATAACTACTCTTAAAAATACCTTTTCGTTGTTGGACTATTTATTAATAATTTCTCTTGTACAACGTGAACTAGAAAAATTTCACTCAACCATCTTGGAAACACATGAACGTAAGTTAAAGGCTTTGGGAATGAATTCACCAAATTTTTTCAATTCAGATAAGGTAATTTCGAATCTTTCTAGTTACACACTCTCCCCTCGGGAAAAGTTTTTACTGTCACTTGGTTTGCAATTTAAGCTTCCGTTGTTCCAAATATATAAGCCTTCGTTTTTTCTTTACTTTGAAAATTTTTTAATGGCTTGAAAAATTTTCCCCATGTGGGTGATTTCAATAATTTCAAATGTCAGTTCTCAAATCTAACTCAAGATTTTTCATAAACTTAGAAATCTTAAATTTCAATCTTTCATATTTAGGAAGAGTGATTTGCAGTGTATTAAGAATTTGGCAAAGAACCAGGAGATTGTCGTGACTAGACCGGACAAGGGTAACGGAGTGGTTATTTTGAATAAATCGGACTACATAAACAAAACTAATGAAATCCTAAGTGATCTTACTAAATTCAAACAAATTCTTGAACCTGTCAATAAAGTCATTGTAAGGTTAGAAGACCAGGTTAATAGATTTCTGTCACGACTAAAGTCCTTAAAGATAATAAAAAACGATACTTACTCTCAGTTGTTCGCATCTGGTGCTAATCTTGCTCAATTATACTGTTTGCCTAAAATCCATAAAGTTGGAACACCTCTCCGTCCTATTTTAGCTTCGTATAACTTACCCACCTTTCAATTGGCAAAATTTGTTGTTAGTCTCCTGTCACCCTTTGCGAAAAAATGCTTACACTATAAATAACTCGTTTGAATTCCAAAAAGACCTTCTTGGTGAGAACTTCGATTCAAAAAAGTTTTTGTCAGTTTTGATGTAAAGTCGCTTTTCACAAATGTACCTGTATCTGAAACTATTGCCATTATTTTAGATAGGGTTTTTAGCTCGGTTGATATTTTTCATGGTTTTTCATTGTCTCACTTTAAGGAACTTTTAGAATTGGTCTTCACACAATGCTATTTTACTTTCAACAATAAGGTTTACCAACAAATTGATGGTGTAGGGATGGGATCACCTGTCGGACCGTTAGCAGCTGATTTTTTATGACTCATTTAGAAAGTGTAATTTTTAGTCAATCTCCAACTCATCTCAAGCCAATTTTCTATCGACGCTTCGTTGATGATTCGATAGCTGTCTTTGATAATGCGGTACAAGCGCAACAATTCTTTAACTTCCTAAATTCTTTGCACCCCAATATAACGTATACAATGGAAACTGAGAAAATGGCTCCCTTCCCTTTTTAGATCTTCTAATTTCGAAAAACGGTGATTCTATTACTACATCAGTTTACAGGAAACCCACTTTCACTGGTTTGGGCATGAATTTTTTTTAGTTTTACTGATTTCAACTATAAGATGTCTTGTATTAAAACTCTCCTGTTCAGAGGATATAATTTGACCTCTAGTTTTACCTTACTTAATGATGAATTTAATAATCTAAGATCATACTTTACCAATAATAGTTTTCCTGTTCAATATGTAGATAAACTAATTAGATCCTTCTTAAATAATGTTTATAGCCCTCAACTTCCTTGTATTACAGTGCCGAAGGATATAAAATATTTCTTGGTACCTGAAATGGGTCCTTTGAATAAGGAATTTAAGCTTAAATTTACAAAGTTATTAAGGAAATTTTTTTATCATACTGATTTCCGCATCATATTTATTAATAAAACGTCTTTAGGTAGCTTTTTCTCAGCGAAGGATCGAACCCCTGACTCGTTGCGTAGCGGTGTTGTATATTTATTTACCTGCCCTAGGTGTCTCCTTGGGAATTACATTGGCAGCACTGTTCGCTCTCTCAGGGCTAGATTCTATTCGCATATGGGAATAAGTGGCCGAACAGGTAAAATTTTAAAAACTAAAGAAGTTTCTAGCATTCGGGAACACAGTATCAAATGTAAAACTGATGTCACTTTAGAAAATTTTAAAATTCTTGGTTGTAATACTTGTCCCAACTCACTTAGAATTCTGGAATCGCTTTATATTAAAACTTTGACCCCTACGTTAAATGTTGACTCATCAGCCGTCCCTTTAAACTTTTTATAATCCCTCCTCCTTCCCCAATTCCTTATAATCCCCCCTTCCCCAATCGCCCTCACCATCTTATCTTATCTTATCTTATCTTATCTTATCTTATGTTTTCTCGTTTTGTGCTTAAATCAGTCTAGCCTCGGAAATTGCAGTGAAAGGTTAGTTAGTTTCATTATTCCAGTGTACTATTGTTAATTTTTCCAGTGTATTAATTTCACATTTACTATATGTATTTAAAAATAGCTTCTTAATTTTAAATGTAAATCTGTATAACTTAGAATTTAACCCTCTTTTTCAGTCTTTTAAAGTTTGCCTTTATGAATAGGTTATAGAAATTTTCTTTGGCTGGTTTTTCATTCAATTATGGATTTTAATTTCACATTGTTATCATACAGCCTGAAGATGAGCGTATTTGCTCGAAACGTTGCGCATTAAAGAAGACTTTTCATGGCATTTACATTTCTCCTTGTCATTGGATTTCTCCTAAATATTAAATTGAAGCTCTGTAGAAGCAACCCGCATGATTATATATACTCAAGGTATGGACAAGATGGCCTTAGGGCTTATCGCCATGTTTGGAAGACTTCACGAAAGTTTCTCAAGTCAAAACTGGACTGTTATTTTCTTGAAATGTGTCGGACCTGCAGGGTTTTCCCGAAATTTGTTTACTTCAAACTCTACCGTGACAATCTATATGACTCTGAATTTTATCAATCGTCCCTGGAATATTTATTAAATAATGAAATTAATTATAAAATCAAAATTTCGGACTCGCATAATAAGTCTTTGGGCATTATATAACTACTCTTAAAAATACCTTTTCGTTGTTGGACTATTTATTAATAATTTCTCTTGTACAACGTGAACTAGAAAAATTTCACTCAACCATCTTGGAAACACATGAACGTAAGTTAAAGGCTTTGGGAATGAATTCACCAAATTTTTTCAATTCAGATAAGGTAATTTCGAATCTTTCTAGTTACACACTCTCCCTCGGGAAAAGTTTTTACTGTCACTTGGTTTGCAATTTAAGCTTCCGTTGTTCCAAATATATAAGCCTTCGTTTTTTCTTTACTTTGAAAAATTTTTTAATGGCTTGAAAAATGTTCCCCATGTGGGTGATTTCAATAATTTCAAATGTCAGTTCTCAAATCTAACTCAAGAATTTTTTCATAAACTTAGAAATCTTAAATTTCAATCTTTCATATTAGGAAGAGTGATTGCAGTGTATTAAGAATTTGGCAAAGAACCAGGAGATTGTCGTGACTAGACCGGACAAGGGTAACGGAGTGGTTATTTTGAATAAATCGGACTACATAAACAAAACTAATGAAATCCTAAGTGATCTTACTAAATTCAAACAAATTCTTGAACCTGTCAATAAAGTCATTGTAAGGTTAGAAGACCAGGTTAATAGATTTCTGTCACGACTAAAGTCCTTAAAGATAATAAAAAACGATACTTACTCTCAGTTGTTCGCATCTGGTGCTAATCTTGCTCAATTATACTGTTTGCCTAAAATCCATAAAGTTTGAACACCTCTCCGTCCTATTTTAGCTTCGTATAACTTACCCACCTTTCAATTGGCAAAATTTGTTGTTAGTCTCCTGTCACCCTTTGCGAAAAATGCTTACACTATAAATAACTCGTTTGAATTCCAAAAAGACCTTCTTGGTGAGAACTTCGATTCAAAAAGTTTTTTGTCAGTTTTGATGTAAAGTCGCTTTTCACAAATGTACCTGTATCTGAAACTATTGCCATTATTTTAGATAGGGTTTTTAGCTCGGTTGATATTTTTCATGGTTTTTTATTGTCTCACTTTAAGGAACTTTTAGAATTGGTCTTCAAACAATGCTATTTTACTTTCAACAATAAGGTTTACCAACAAATTGATGGTGTAGGGATGGGATCACCTGTTGGACCGTTAGCAGCTGATTTTTTTATGACTCATTTAGAAAGTGTAATTTTTAGTCAATCTCCAACTCATCTCAAGCCAATTTTCTATCGACGCTTCGTTGATGATTCGATAGCTGTCTTTGATAATGCGGTACAAGCGCAACAATTCTTTAACTTCCTAAATTCTTTGCACCCCAATATAACGTATACAATGGAAACTGAGAAAAATGGCTCCCTTCCCTTTTTAGATCTTCTAATTTCGAAAAACGGTGATTCTATTACTACATCAGTTTACAGGAAACCCACTTTCACTGGTTTGGGCATGAATTTTTTTAGTTTTACTGATTTCAACTATAAGATGTCTTGTATTAAAACTCTCCTGTTCAGAGGATATAATTTGACCTCTAGTTTTACCTTACTTAATGATGAATTTAATAATCTAAGATCATACTTTACCAATAATAGTTTTCCTGTTCAATATGTAGATAAACTAATTAGATCCTTCTTAAATAATGTTTATAGCCCTCAACTTCCTTGTATTACAGTGCCGAAGGATATAAAATATTTCTTGGTACCTGAAATGGGTCCTTTGAATAAGGAATTTAAGCTTAAATTTACAAAGTTATTAAGGAAATTTTTTTATCATACTGATTTCCGCATCATATTTATTAATAAAACGTCTTTAGGTAGCTTTTTCTCAGCGAAGGATCGAACCCCTGACTCGTTGCGTAGCGGTGTTGTATATTTATTTACCTGCCCTAGGTGTCTCCTTGGGAATTACATTGGCAGCACTGTTCGCTCTCTCAGGGCTAGATTCTATTCGCATATGGGAATAAGTGGCCGAACAGGTAAAATTTTAAAAACTAAAGAAGTTTCTAGCATTCGGGAACACAGTATCAAATGTAAAACTGATGTCACTTTTGAAAATTTTAAAATTCTTGGTTGTAATACTTGTCCCAACTCACTTAGAATTCTGGAATCGCTTTATATTAAAACTTTGACCCCTACGTTAAATGTTGACTCATCAGCCGTCCCTTTAAACTTTTTATAATCCCTCCTCCTTCCCCAATTCCTTATAATCCCCCCTTCCCCAATCGCCCTCACCATCTTATCTTATCTTATCTTATCTTATCTTATCTTATGTTTTCTCGTTTTGTGCTTAAATCAGTCTAGCCTCGGAAATTGCAGTGAAAGGTTAGTTAGTTTCATTATTCCAGTGTACTATTGTTAATTTTTCCAGTGTATTAATTTCACATTTACTATATGTATTTAAAAATAGCTTCTTAATTTTAAATGTAAATCTGTATAACTTAGAATTTAACCCTCTTTTTTCAGTCTTTTAAAGTTTGCCTTTATGAATAGGTTATAGAAATTTTCTTTGTCTGGTTTTTCATTCAATTATGGATTTTAATTTCACATTGTTATCATACAGCCTGAAGATGAGCGTATTTGCTTGAAACGTTGCGCATTAAAGAAGACTTTTCATGGCATTTACATTTCTCCTTGTCATTGGATTTCTCCTAAATATTAAATTGAAGCTCTGTAGAAGCAACCCGCATGATTATATATATATATATATATATATATATATATATATATATATATATATATACATGTTATAATTTATAATCGAAGTAAAGACGCGCCCTGATGGCTATTATATTTAGGTGATTTCATTCATTCAATAATCCCCAGCTATGTATGACTCGTTTCCTTCCGAACGGAAGTAAGTCACGCGCAGTGACGCAGACGGTTTCTTTGATTTCACTTGGGGAAAACAATGCTCTCAAGTAACGTCAACCGCTTGCTTAATGGTGTTGCCAGGTTCCGTTCCTTTGACTATATAAGAAGGGGATCAGCGCCCTTAAGGCAGATCCCTGGAGAGGGTCTCCGGGCCGAAGGGTTTCGGTCCGTTAACCTGAATTGCTTTTGAAAATTGGAAGGTTGGGTATCAATTTAAAGTCTGACTGTTTAGAGAGAAGATCAGTAGCTTGCAATTGATTCATATAAGCTTGGAGACTCAGAAAGGACAAGAGGGTGTTTTAGAGGGGTCTCTGACTTATTTCATATCTTACAATGAAGAAAGTAACATATTATCATTATGAAACTTTTGTTATTTTTATTATTATTATTATTATTATTATTATTAAACTTCTGGTCTGTACAAAAGAAACCTTTGATTCACTCTAATAAATTATATTTATCTTGCCTATATCCAAATTAAAAATCGTGTAAGCCGTTGTGTTTATTTTCTACTCTTTGGACTTTGATAACTGCGATAAAAGAAAAACATGAGCCCACACAGTACTCCTCGATTGTGGGAATACGAAGAGTAAACTATTTCTGCATCCAGGAGTAATAAAGTAATAACCCTCTCTCTAGTAACATCCTGACCTTGCCCGAACTCGGAGAGAGCCGGTTATTACATATATATATATATATATATATATATATATATATATATATATATATATATATGCATATATATATACAGGGTGGGCCGTAAGTTTCCATACATAGGAAAATTTAAATACGTGCGTCGGTATTTGGATCAGCAGTTTCCGGATGCTTGGATTGGTCGGCGTGGTCCTGTGGAGTGGCCTCCCAGATCCCCAGATCTCACCCCCCTTGATTTCTATCTTTGGGGGCACTTGAAGGCCATGGTGTATCAGGAAAAGATACGAGACATAAATCATCTAAAGGAACGTATCACCAACGCCATTACAAGCATAACGTCAACTGTGCTAATGCGTGTTCATCAACAGTGGGGAACACGTATTGAAATGTGTTTCAAAACAATGGCAACCATGTAGAGCATATTATATAAATAAAAATGGTTGTCCATAAAAAAATGTTTATTTTTCCTATGTATGGAAACTTACGGCCCACCCTGTATATATATATATATATATATATATATATATATATATATATATATATACAGCGTGTCCCAAAGAAATGTATACCCACTTTGTTCGATAATACCAGCTATGAGGATAATAAATATATTACTGTTTATATGTTTTTTAATAACGAATTTTCTCCTGAATCTAAATATGTAATTATTTTTATTAAAAATTGAAGAACAAAAAAGTTACAGATGTTTAAATTAGAATTATTATTTTCGAGACTTCATGTGCGATATTTTCTAATATTTTTTTTTATGGCCTGGCCTGTCTTTTAACCGACTGTTTTGAGATACTTATGTTTAGTGCCTAGCTTAGCCAAGCCATTTCGTTGAGTTCTAATTAGGCAAGACTACAGTTTTGCTCTAACCTTATCTAACATCTTATAACTCTGCGACGTTTGTTCTTTTCTACTGTAAGTGAGAATTGCCCTTAAAAATGGCCAACTTAAGACTAACATTCGACCAACGTAAGTTTGTATTAAAGTGGTACTTGAAATCAGAAAACATAAAAGAAGTCCAAAGACAGTGGAGACGGGAATTTGAAACGGAACCACCAACGCGGATTACAATTGCACGTATACGAGATAAGTTTGAAACCGACGGCACTGTGCAAAACTTACAAAAACAACGTTCTGGAAGACGTCGAACATCTTAGATAAAGTGTCATTTAACCATGGAATTTCTAAATTTTTTGAATTAACTAATAATTACAACATTTATGCTACAATATCAACACTAAACATAAGTATCTCAAAACAGTCGGTTAAAATATTAGAAAATATCGCACATGAAGTCTCGAAAATAATAATTATAATTTAAACATCTGTAACGTTTTTGTTTTTCAATGTTTAATAAAAATAATTACATATTTAGATTCAGGAGAAAATTCTTTATTAAAAAACATATAAAAACTAATATATTTATTATCCTCATAGCTGGTATTATCGAACAAATTGGGTATACATTTCTTTGGGACACGCTGTATATATATATATATATATATATATATATTTAGGATAAAAACGAAGACGTAGAGCAAGAAAGTCATTATATTTGGCTGCAGCCGACGTTTCGGGCAACTCTACCCATTTTCAAGGCCTAATAAAATAAAAAGCTAAAATTAATGCATGACAAAAAAAAAAAAAAATATACGAATGTCAAAGTCTGCCATTAGAAATCATTCTGTTAAGTGTAAAGTTGATATTTCCGTTAATAACTTTAAAATTCTTAAATCATTAAAATGTCCGTCCTCTCTCCGTATTTATGAATCTTTGTGCATTAAATTTCTGAACTCCAGCTTAAATATTGATTCTAGCTGTTACCCCCTTTATATTAATTAGAATGCCTACCAACTAAATTTTTCTGTTTTTCCCCTTGACCCTGTCTCCTTTTCGCCTCAGTTGTTTGAGGATGTCAAGTGAGCATGGTATGTTTCGTGCACTTTTGCGTTTTTTCATTTAACTTTTTATTAGTGAAGTTTTTAACTAATTTGTTTGAATGTTTTTAGTTTTAAAGTTTTACTTTTATCATGTGTTATTTGTCATGTATATAATTTTTAATTTTTGTTTATGGCTTATGCTTGTTTTACGCTTTTTAATTTTTATTCTTTAAGTGGTTTTATTCTGTGCTATGAATTAGTTTGTTTTTGACATTCGTATATTTTTTTTTTTTTTTTGTCATGCATTAATTTTAGCTTTTTATTTTATTAGGCCTTGAAAATGGTGTGTAGAGTTGCCCGAAACGTCGGCTGCAGCCAAATATAATGACTTTCTTGCTCTACGTCTTCGTTTTTATCCTAAATGTAAAATTACGTCTCCTTAGGAGGGATCCTATTTCATATGTATATATATATATATATATATATATATATGTAGGAAGGAGTGGCCAAGGGCGAATGTCCGCAAAACCGCACGCCCCATAGAAGACGAGAAGATCCAAAGTCAAGGTCCAGGGTTTTCGAGATGCTTGGACATTCTGCTTTTCAAAGATTGGAGTTCATAGACAGGGGAAAAGATGTATTGAGGAAGCTTGTTCCAGAGTTCATTGTTCAGTAGATGAAAGATTGAAAATACCGATTTACCCTTATGTTAGAGAGTTGAACAGAAAAGGAATGAGATAGTGTCGAAAGTCTGGTACTGCATTCTCTCATTAAAGGAGGAGACATGTAGTTAGAGTTCAAAAGAGCAGTGTCCGTAATAATATCCATAGTAAAGAGAGAGTGAAGCAACATTGTGGCGAACAGAGAGGGATTGAGGAGAGTAAGTAAGAGGAAGGGAATTGATGAGACGAAAACCTTTGATTTCACTCGGTCAAGCAGGGCTGTGTGAGTTGAGCCACCCCACACATGAGAAGCGTACTCCATACAGGGGCGGACAAGACCCCTGTACAGAGCCATCAACTTAGTGGGGGTGAATAAACCCCGGGGCCGGTACAACACACCTAATCTCTTAGAAGTTATGAAAGATCAAGAGAAAAGGAAACGCCAAGAATTAAAAAAAGGGGCAGGATTAAGTTGTGTATTATTGAAAGTAAGAGGATATCGTGTGGAAGATTATGACAAGCAGACAGATGCAGAAACTGAGTTTTTAAGGCATGGAAAGCCACAAGGTTTAAATGCCCCAATTAGAGATAGCAGAAAGATTAGAGTTCAGGTGTACCATAGCCGTACGTGGAGTGAAGCATGGAGTGACTGTTGAGAGGGACGCTTTGTGAAGCGGAAGGAGAAGTGGAGGGTGGAATCATCGGTATAGGAGTGGAAAGGACAGGAAGTGCGACTTAATAGATCATTGATAAACAAAAGGAAAAGAGTGGGTGACAGGACAGAACCCTGAGGAACACCACTGTTAATAGCTTTAGGAGAAGAACAGTGGCCATCTACAACTGCAGCTATAGATCAGTCAGAAAGGAAATCAGAGATGAAGACACAGATAGAAGGATAAAAACCGCAGGAGGGCAGTTTGGAGAGTAAAGATTTGTGCCAGATTATATCAAAAGCTTTTGATATATTTGGCGCAATAGCAAAAGTTTCATTGAAATCCCGAAAGGAGGATGACCAAGAGTCAGAAAGATATGCAAGAAGATCACCAGTACAGCATCCTTTGTGGAATTTTACAACCCTTATCATGTATGAACGCGCAGATTTTGCATAATGCAAAACGTGCCCCCATTCATGCATTTCATTACATTTATAGGACCCTGGCGTTGAGCCAGATAATCTGAATGAAATGCTTCTCATTGCGTCGAGTGTAGGAGGGTTAACACGTAAAATGCCTCTGGACGCGAAAAAGTTATGTGTTTCCTCGGCTGTTTAAGTGTCTGACAAGTTGTGTTAACTTTTATCCCGTCTTAGTGTAGTAACTATTTGCAAAAATTGCCCTTCCCCCACCAGGGTTCGAACCCACATAAATAAAAGGGATCACTTGAAGATCAGGCCCCCAGCCTTCGTTATTTAGCCTTATAAGGCTAACTAAAGAAGGCTGGGGACCCTGATCTTCAGGCGATCCAATAAAAGGATGAAGGATACTATGAACAACATTTATTAGAGGTCCAACGTTTCGGAAACATCTGCTTCCATCCTTAGGGAATTACTATAAATATTAAAGTTAAACATTAAAATTAAATAAAACCTTAGAAAATTAAAATTTAAAAATCTAAAAAATACAAAAACAGGCAAAAACTCAGTTACTGCAAGCAATAGACTAGATATTATCTGGTATAAATATACTCGTATCTTCAGCCATTTCAAAGACTGAACTTGGAAAATGAATAGAAGTTTATTAGTTTATTCTACAACAAGAACACATAAAATTAATAATGGCCATCCTGTTAAATGTTCAGATTATAAAAATTTTGGCTCTTGCACAGGAAGTTGATGATCTCAGAATCATGGAATCTCTCCCATATACTTAACAACAAAGCAAATTTACATAAATATGATTCCACTAAAAAAAAATTAAATTTCTATTAACCAAACAATAACGACCATCCAAATTAAAAACTTCTTTTCTTTTTCCGGACGGAGTTTCGGTCGGAAACTGCTCCGGAAGACAGAGTTTTTATGGCTACTCCCCGGAGTTATGTAAAAGACTCGAAGGTCCTTTTCCGAACTTCAGTCTTTGAAATGGCCGTACATGTATTTCTCTCAAATAATTTCTAGTCCAATGCAGATAACTAAGTTTTTTGTCTGTTTAGTATTTTTTAAAATTTAAAATTTAAAATTTTAATGTTTTAATTAATTTTAGTCTCTAATTTTAATAAATATGTATAAATTAATAAATAAATAAATATGTTGCTCATAGTATCGTTGGTTCTTTTATTTATTTCAAGACTTCACTTCCCAAGAACTGAAACTTTAAATTCTATTACATATATATACAGTACCTCGTTAACCTCGTTGCTGTTCCGTGCGTTCGTCACTATTCACACGAAGGTCAAGCTGGTGGCCCCGCCTCTAGGTCTGGCTCTCCACCGTACATAGCCAGGTACACCCGGCTCATCTGATACTGTCCTGAGCCAGGCATCTAGTCTTCTCTTGAAGACTTCAACTTTAACCCCTGTAACGTTTCTGAGGTCCTTTGGAAGCTAGTTAAAAAGTCTTGGTCCCCTGACAACCAAGCTATTTTCCTTCAGTGTTGATGAGGTCCCTTGTCGGGCCTTTAATTTGGGAACACTACACATTCTGCGTTTCCCACTTTCCAGTGTTGTTTGAATGGTAATTGCGTTTAGTTTTAGGTTTGGTACCGTTTTTCTATCATTTTCCATATGTAGATTATGATGTACCTCTCTCTTCTTCTTTCCAGGGAGTACAGATTTAGTTTACGTAGTCTTTCCCAGTAGTTGAGTTCTTTGCAGCCATCAATCTTGGCTGTGAAATGTGTCTGCGTTTCTTCTAGTTTATTAGTGTCTTCCTTTTTATATGGGGACGTCAAAACTGAGCAGTATTCAAGTTTTGGTGTGTGTGTGTGTGTATATATATATCGCACACATTGCAGTGATATCATTGAAATTTATTTATTATTAACAAATAATTTTATGTATAAAAGTCTTTAAGGATTTTATACATAAAATTATTTGTTAATAATAAATAAATTTCAAGGATATCACTGCAATGTGTGCGATACTTTTTAAAGCAACTATACAAGGGGCCAGGAATGACCAGAGGCGAGAACAGGAAGGCCCTAGGCCCTAGCCCAAGTCACCGCCATGTCAGTAAGGATGGAATACAGCAATGAAGAAAGTGTATCTTAATCATGGGCTATTTCTTATAATAACTCTGAAGAAAGTTTGCGTTTATTTCAAGAAAAATATAATAAATCATCACCAAATGATACTGGACTCTTCGATATTGGAAGCTCAAACTTTTGGAAAAAAGGAAGTTGGTAAAAGATTGTCCAAGAAGCGGAAGGCCAGTAACGGCGACAGGAGACAACAATAGAGAAAATGTCCTCGCCACTTTTCAAGTCGATCCAACAACTTCAACATGATGAAGCACCACCACATTACTCTGTAGCTGCCCGTCAGATTTGGATTCAAACCTTAAAGGAAGATGGGTTGGGCGGCGAGGTCCCATCGAGTGGCCAGCCAGATCACCTGATCACCCAAATAAGCTTTTGGCTTATTTGGGTGACAAACTCTATACTCTGGTTTCATCTATCGAAATGTGACTGCCTTTGGCCGCAGAATAGATCAACAATTGAAAAGGATCCCATTCAATATGTTCAGAAGAACAATGAAGAGTTTCACAGAGAGCATCTACAAATGTATCATAGTGGATGGAGAACTCTCTGAAGATTAAATTACAATTTAACAAAATATTTGTATGAGTAAAATTCTTATAAACTTTTTGTTTGATTTGTTTCATCATTTGGACACTTATCGGTTAATATGTTTTAAATGACATGGGCTGGACCTGTAAATCAAAATAACTTTTTATGAGGTAGTTTTAGTCGCTTTATTCAAATTTGTCACTCATTTTTTGTGCAAATGCATATTAATGGTGAAAATTATGATACTAATAATATATATACGTATAAATACACTCATTTTTGGTCCGACAAGTATAATCTTGGGCTATTTTTTCGCTACTCTGCGACTTAATTAGTTTGTTTTTCTGTTCTGGCTTTTTTTTTTCTAATTGGATTCAGTTTGGTGGTGTTTGTAATAGAATTATGACGTGCCGTTCGTGTGGTTTCGACTTTGAGAACTTGATTCGTCATGTAAGTGCCTAATACGAAAAGATCAGAAGATATTTAGGTGAAATAACCAATATTAACCTGTTAGGTTATCAGTACCTGGCCCACGACTCTTTTTTGCTTTGTCTATCGCTCTTTGATTTTGTGCTTCAAATTTCGCACCATCGGCCATTATAACCCCTAAATTTATTGCTTTCTTGCTTCTCTGATTTTCTTGTCTATTTTGGACATAATATGGTGTCTGTTTTAATCATTTCTTCCGCATCTCAAGAGCTGAAATTTCTCGGTGTTAAATTTCATGTTGTTGTTTTCTGACCATTTGTATATCAACTAATATATATACGGTATCCCAAAAAAATGTCCCTATTTTTATTTACCCGTTATTCTATAGTGGATGTATATTTTATTATTGGGGTTTTTATTCTGCATATACCTATATGCATATACCTATACATTTCTAATCTTTCATTACTTAATAACTAATAAATATTGGGTGCTTTCCTGTTACCGGGAACACCCAACCGCCCGCCACCAAACTGTTTGTTATGTATTTTTACTCTCGTCATTTCCGTTTAAACTAACGAAAATATCACAACTTAACCTAACCAATCATCAAGGGCGTACAGTTGACCTAACCGGGCATTGAATTGACCTAACCGGGCATTGAAATAACCTAACAGGTTACTATAACGGAAAATACCCGGTTAGGTCAACTGAATACCCAGTTAGGTTAATTGAATGCCCGGTTAGGTCAACTGTACGCCTTTGATAAATAATTGGTTAGTTTAAACGAAAGTGACGAGAGCAAAAATACATCATAAACAGTTTGGTAGTCCCGATAATACGTAAGTACCGAATTTATTAATCATTTAAATGAAATTAGTTAATATCTAAGCGATAATCAGTTAGTAGAGGGCCAAAATGTCTTTATGTCATCTAAAATCGCAGAAAAAACGTCGCTGCTTTCGGTACGTTGTCGCCACATGAATTCCGCAAGATATGAGTCCAGATGACGGCGGGCGGTTGGGTATTCCCGTTAACAGGAAAGCACCAAATATTGTATAAAAATCGTTCTTTCACCATTTCATACTTAAATGAATACACCGCTCCGAATAGACTATAGCCTAGTAAGGCCATAGAAATCCTTACTACGCTATAGTCTTTAAGGAAAACCAAGTCTTTAGTCTTCAGCAGGATGAAGCGCCTCCACACACTGCTTGTGAAACTCGTAATTTTTTGAGGAAGCATTTTTCCGGCCCCGAATAATCTCCCTTCATGAGCCAGTGGACTGGCCACCTACAGTAACTTTTTTTGTGGGGGTTACCTAAATGACAGGATATATTCTACCAAGCCTAAGACACTTGAAGACCTAAAGCCCGAAGTCTATGAGATAATCAACAACACCCCAGCTGCGCTATTTCCAAAAAAATTATGTCACTTATTCGTGTAAGATTGAATATTGTGTAAGAAAATAAATGGTGATTGCACTGAATATGCTGTTTAATTAACGTTAATAAACTCCTATGTTTTACGTATATATTGCCTTTGTCTTTGTGTCTAGATTCCTTTTTTAGCTTAGCACATTTATTTACAAATTGGGACATTTATTTGGGACGCCTCGTATATGAGTTATTTTCAGTGAACGTATTACTTCTTTCAGTCGATATACTGTACATTTCGGTCTTATAAGGAATAACCCTAAATTTAAAGAAACATGAAGCCATTACGATTCGTCTATAGTTATTACTGAACAATATATACTTTATTGTATATGTTTGTAACTAATTGACATGTCATTGTCATCCAGACTCATGGAACTATGGTCCAACATAGCAGCAAGTAATAGCGATACGGGCAAACATATAAACATTCAGGAGCACATGTTGAATGTTCACGTGACAACTCGGAGACGTTTAAGATTTACCTTTCTTTAGTGTGATTAAACGTTTTGAAATAAAAAATTTTGAGGTGAGAGTGATAGAATTAAGAAAGATAAAATTCAAACGTGCGCCTATGATAAAATTTAAAAAAATTACCGATATCTGGGCAAGACCGATATTTCCACCAGGGCAGGGTTAATTTGTGCAGCAGCTTTCGTATCGCAGATTTTGGGAGGTAAATTTTTTATGACTATAAGTTCAGATGTACAGGGTGTACACATATTATCTTTACAACTTCTCTCTCAAATATAAATATTAGGAAATGTGGTACATACAATTTTTACGCCATCTGTGAGAGAAAGTAATAAAGTTTCACGTGGTATTTCTCAGATGTCAGATTACTGTACATGGTGGACACAAATTAAGAAATTGGGTCGAAATTCCCTTAACATGCATTTCCCAAATTGGTGGATTGGCAGTGGGGGGCCCATCTCTTGGCCGTCCAGTTCACCAGACATAACACCGTGTGACTTTTTTCTATGGGGTTATGTAAAAGACTGCGTATACACAACTCCAGTGATCAACATCGACGATTTAAAGACCAGAATTGCTGTTGCTGTTGCAAGAGTTGACGTTCAAATGTTGCAGCGTACATGAATGGAGATAGAATACCGTTTGGGCGTCTAACGTGTGACAAATGATGCCCATGTTGAATGTGTTTGAGGTTATGCGAAACTTTATTACTTTCTCTCACAGATGGCACGAAAACGGTATGTGTACCTCGTTTCTTAATATTTTTATTTGAGAGAGAAGTTGTAAACATAATTTGTGTACACCCTGTATTTTTCAAATTTAAAGTTACTTCTAAATTACTAAAAATATACATTAATTAATAATATTATTTACGAGAACTATTAAAACTATTATCTTGCAGGAATGATTATTATATATAGTTAAGGAAAATGCTTTTTTTTTATTATTCAAACATTTTGCTTTGTGAAATTGTCATGTATTGCTGAAACATAGAGAGAGAGAGAGAGAGAGAGAGAGAGAGAGAGAGAGAGAGAGAGAGAGTATACAACCTTACCGGCTTATTTTTCTTGAAAACCCTGCAACAGGATAGTTTTGTTTGCAGAGGTTGAAATGATAGTCATAAAACACAAACACACACACACACACACACACACACACACATATATATATATATATATATATATATATATATATATATATATAATGTTCATTTTTTTAATGGTTCAAGAAACATAAATAAAACCTCTTTATTATGACATAATGAAAGAAAGGGCTTTTGGAATTTCAAAATATAGTGAAAATATGATGTTAGAAAATCGATGAATGCATAACATATAAAATCACTTCTCCCCTCATTAAAACCTGTGCATATGTTCAAAATTAACTTTGTCCCCAACATACTCTCAATTACTGGCACCCAAAACAAAAGTTCCTGATGTGGGGATTTGCTTTTATTACTATTTATAATGAAAATGTAAAATTTGTGAAAATATTTTTGTCTTGATTTGAAGAATTTGTGGTCTCAATTCAAAATCCACGTTCTTATCATTCTTTTTAAGTTCAGGGATCCAACCGGTTCCTCGTGGGTTCACTGAAATATTTCAAGTGGCTCACAAGAGCTTGATAATATTAATGGATAAGTGCAAAATACATAAATGAAGTCGAAATTTGCTAAAAATGCATTTCAACGACTGCGTGAGATTTGGCGTGACTCACTAAACTCCAGATTTCCACAAGTTGTCAAGTAATATACAGCGCGAGGTTTCCCATTAGAGGTAGGCCTACTTACAGGGTTTGCATATTTGATGGATATAGCGACGTAGCTCGCTACGTACTTAGAATTTTTAAAGTGGCTCATGTCCTTAAAAAAAGGTTGGGGACCACTGATATAGACTGGCACCAAAAGGTTTGAGTAAAGTGGGCTAAATACTAGCTGAGAGACATAATATGAGTTGGGAAAATAATTTAAGATACATCTTCAATATTAATACCGTATATTTTATTAAACAATTTAACCTCTTAACGCCTGAAGTTTTTGTAGGGTTAAGTTATGAGTGAGTGTATGGGAAATGGTACAAATTCGACCCAGTGGTCCAAAAGAGGTTAACGTTGCTTCACTAATAAATAGTATTAATGAATCAAGATTATTGGCTAATTAATTGTTTTAAATTTACTTAAGGGAAACTTATTCAGAGTTAAAAAATGTTAAAATTTAATGTGTCAGAAAAATTTAATTTATTTAGAGTAGGAGATAGGCAGTACCGGATTAACGCATGGGCAAACTGGACTGGAGCCCATGGCCCCGAGGCTCAGAGGGGTCCCCAGCACCACTCGCCAATTACAGAATAGTAGAAACTATCCTCATTAATGTTCATTATTATTTATTATTAAATTGTTATTTTATTACATTTTTTGGAAATGCCCAGAAATAAATTAACCGGCAAAAATTGGCAATTTTTAACCTAATCTGGCGCTTTTACTTAGTCTTTTTCGTTAATGAAAGACAGAAAAGTGAACATTTGATTTGTAGTGTTTGATTTGTTCGATTAATTGCGTGATTTGAAAATAGAAATTTGATATATTACATTACTGTACTGAGTTTTATTCATGAAATGAAGTTTGGAAACATTGAAACATGGGGCCCCATTGAAATTCCCAGCCCAGGGCTTCATGAATGCTTAATCCGGCCATGAGGATGGGGGAGGGAAGGAGGAAAAACTCAGGCTTCAAGTATAAGCATTTTTTATATGGTCCCATACACATACATAAATGTATTTCCCATCGAGTTACGAGTTTGTATATTTCCCCTTGCGCAGAAACTTTTCTGACAATCGCATACTTAAACAAAAATTATTCCTTCCGAATTGAGAACAATTTATAATTAATTCATCGAGTGTACATAAATACTGTATTTTAAAGTTTTTAAAAATTTTTGTAAGTTAGTAAAACTACCTTTTTGCGTTAAATGTTGTAGGAATCACTCAGTTTCCTGTTGTACAAATATTAAAATTGTCAAAATGATTCTACAACTATTATTAAAACCAAAAGAACGATGTCCGTCATTTTGGCATAGAGATTCGAATGTACAGATCCACAACGCAACGGAAGAAAAGAATGTAGTATCTACTTCACAAAAAAATTAAGTAATTAATTTAAAACGTTTAAAAAGTTGAAATAAATATAAATAATTAAAAAGTAAATGTGAAATATTGGAAAAAAATTTCAAGGGATAACTAAAATAAAATGTAAAATTTTAAAAAATCATTTAATAAACGGCATACTCATAAATGGGCATCAATACAAGAAAAACTTTGGACTGTGGGAAAACTACGATCATCACAACGTATACAGGGAATAATGGTGTCTATGTCCACATACCCACAGTTCGGGCAAAAAGGTTCCTTATATCATAAATATGGGCATCAAAAGATTTAAAAATGGAAAAAAGTGGTACATTCATACACGGGCATCAATACAAGAAAAACTTATGACTGTATGAATACTAATACTAATATAAACTATAGGAGCCACCATCTCAATGACAAAAAATTTTCAGAGTTTACACATATAAATATGAGATTCTTCAATTTAGGTTCTTCAATATAGTTGTTCATTGGACTTGACAACAGTTTACAGTTACAGGTTACAGTTACGGAGACGTTTTTTGTTGTATATATTATTTTATAAGTTTCATTTACGGAAACTGCTCTTGTGCGTGTTCATCTTCTTCTGGGTTGGAAAGGAGCCGGTATTTGTCTGTGACGTTTTGGACTGATTCAGCCGCTTCGAATTGTAAGTAAGGATAACAATTGTCTTAGTCTTTTGCTCTTTCTTATAGTTAGTGCAGCCCGGTTATTTCAATCTGGTGTGCAGTCCCCTGCAATACTCGCGCTCCACCCCTGTATAGCCCTCTCCGAGATGTGGAGGCAAGCAGTCCCTCTTTCTCCCCCACCCTCACTCCCTCCCTCTCTTCTCCTCCTCTTCCTCGCTATGCCTCCTCTCGTCTTCCCCTCTCTTTTCGCTATCCCCACCTCCTCTCTCTCTCTCTCTCTCTCTGTCTGTTCCCTCCTCCTGCCTCCTTGTTATTTTCTTTCGATTTACCTTCATTCTTATTTTCCTTTATCCTTCCCCTTCACCTTATACTAATACATGACCCTTTCTTCTACCCCCCTTGCACCCCAATTATTACGTCCTCCCCTGTATCCTTCTCTACCCTCTTCTCTTCTTGTCTCTCATTCTTCCCACCCTATCAAATACTTATGTCATTTGTTTTTGCTTCTTTCCTTTTTACCTTCCCCTCCTAATCCATTTTTTTTTATATAATAACTGGCTCTCATCCACTCACTCATTTAATTTTAATAAAACTTCCTCTATAATTACTCAAAAATATATTAACAGCTTCCGAAAATGTGCGTGTATATCAATAATCTTGTTCCTCTTTTAAAAAATACACCAAAAACGACGATATTACGAGAGCAAACCGTCTACATGGAATTGCACAATAGCTGAAATTAATCATCATAATGTAGAGGAATACAACACTTATTTGTAAGTGTTAATATCGAATCACGATATGACAAAAAGTATTGCATCACGAATGATCCCAAAATTCGAATGACATTGTAATTCGGTGTGTCAGATTACGGTTCGAATTTAACCTAATTTTAAACTGTGATTTGAACCTAGCGACGAAATATATTAGATATGTCAAGTAAAAAAAATATATGTGGAAAACTACTTAATTAGCGTTTCGTTTTGATGATTTTTTCCAGCCCATGTGTAACAGATAATATCAAAATACCAGATTAAATATGTGGTATGGTGGAAGAGGGAGACGCAGAAGGAAAGAGGAGGTGGGGATATGGGGATGGGGAATGGAAAGAGGTAACATCCGGTCAGAGCGAGAGAGGCGGATATCGTGTGTGTGGTGTGTGTGTGTGTGTGTGTGTGTGTGTCTGTGTGTGTGTGTCTGTGTAAATATTCCCACACTTTATTTGTTATCCTTGAAACACTGCTTTATATACCGTAAGAGCATGTGCTTTCCATCAGTTTCCAATGCAACATAAAATAGATAATGTTCTTGAACAGAGAAAAGAGTAATATGATTAATGATTGTTTTACAAAGTATGTAATAAGTAGTTCGGTAAAATTGACGATTCGTTTAGGGGTTGTCAGGCTTCAGATGCCGATAAAATCGGTTTTGCTTTTGATACTTGTGACCCAAATCCTGGTGACGCCGCGCGCGTCCGCACTTTTCTCATTAATTGGTCCAATGGACTAATATATACTCTGCCTTGGGTAGAATTTAAACGTCTTTGGTATGTAATATATAAAGGTCTGCATGAAATCACGGAGTATTGTGGCAGGCAGGGATCCGTTAAATGGTTAGTTGACGTTAAAAGTATAAAGGACAGAAGAACACCCCAGTTCTGGATTTTCCTTCATTCCCTTGTTCATGAATCATGTCGCTCTCCTTCAGTGTTGAGCGAAGACGCATCTCCCGATAATGTTGTTTCTGTAGAGAATCGGAGTGATTCCATTGACCCTTCTGGTCTTGGTAGAGAGGCATTTAATGTACCTTATTCTGCCTCACCTTCCCAATGTACTTCCTCTTTGAGTTCTGTACATTCGGAATCTCCAAAAAGTTATTATTTTATTCCCGAAATTGATTTCAAACTCCGTTGCCCAAAGGAGACCCTTTTAGGTCGTTTTAATCCTAAATGTTCGTATAGTCTTGTTCTGCGTCTATAGCGGATAAATTGCTGTGTCCTCTCTTTAAAGAGCCGCCATCCGTTTCACACATTCGGGATGCCGATAGTAACCTCATTCCCGTCCTTGCGGGCATTCCTACGACCCAACGGATTCTGTTTCGACTTTTCGGCTCGATGCTTCGTCGATAAATGGGATAAAAAACGTTATTTCCCTTTCTAGTGCAATGCACCCGAGTAGGACCTTTATTGTGACGATGAAACGTCACCCTTAGAAAATTTGGGTAATCGTGACCCAACTCTTTTCTCTAACTCTGTTGTCTCTGAACAGTTTGTTTTGGCTTGTTCTTCAAATGAATTTCTTTCGAGGCTAGAACTCAGCCTCTCCTGAGGATGATTTTTGTAATGCATCTTGTGACAGTGTTTGTGATGCTAATGTTGAAAACATTAACGACAACAATGAAACTGTTGATTTATGTAAATATAAAGGTACTTCTGTTGAAAGTCTTTATAATGAAACTTTTGTTGAAAGTGTAATACCTACGTTAATGATTGTTGTGAAGTAGATGGGGATGTGACCAATCCTTTATTAGATGTGAATTCAGACTACTTGGATGGTTGCTGTGTAACTGATGTTGGAAATGAGAATTTACTTTATTCTCACCATGGTCAGGACAACCATGTTGGTCCCGATGGCCATGACTTGTACGATGACTTAGACACTGCTCCTCAAATTGTTAGTAATTTTAGTCATTCGGACAGTTTGTTTTGGCTTGTTCTTCAAATGAATTTCTTTCGAGGCTAGAACTCAGCCTCTCCTGAGGATGATTTTTGTAATGCATCTTGTGACAGTGTTTGTGATGCTAATGTTGAAAACATTAACGACAACAATGAAACTGTTGATTTATGTAAATATAAAGGTACTTCTGTTGAAAGTCTTTATAATGAAACTTTTGTTGAAAGTGTAATACCTACGTTAATGATTGTTGTGAAGTAGATGGGGATGTGACCAATCCTTTATTAGATGTGAATTCAGACTACTTGGATGGTTGCTGTGTAACTGATGTTGGAAATGAGAATTTACTTTATTCTCACCATGGTCAGGACAACCATGTTGGTCCCGATGGCCATGACTTGTACGATGACTTAGACACTGCTCCTCAAATTGTTAGTAATTTTAGTCATTCGGACATTGATTCAACTGATTCGGTTAGTTAAATTGATATAGTTCATTCAGTGAACTTTGGCCAAGAAGACCTTGTTTTTGGTTTGGCTTGTTTTAGGTTTAGATGGATCAGATATCCATGCATGTCCCAAAGAGAACGCAAATTTTGTTACTGATGTTTTTGATTCAGATGGATCAGATATCCATGTATGTCCTAAGGAAGACGCGAATCTTATTACTAATATTGTTTTAGATGATCAGGATGACCATGTTTGATAACTTTTTTCCACAGGACCCTAATTGTTTTGAGTTTACTTCGGCCAACGGCCAATCGGCCATGCCACCTCGTTTAAGTGGTCATGAAGTTCACCCTGTTTTTGATTCTTTTGGTCATGATCTACAGAAGCTAAGGCTAACAAAGACCCTAAGATCCACTCTAAGGTTAGCCCGAGAGAAAGGAAAGAATAGGGGGTTAAGAGAAGAAAATAAGGGGTTAAGTACCTATCACTCATGGGTTAACATTCACACAGAAAAACAGAAAAAACACTCGCCGCCATCATCATCCGCCGGCCACTGCCAACAAGTCAGAAAAATATTCAGAGAGAATAGGAAAGGGGTGAAAGATGAAAAGAAGTAAAATAAGAACACTTACAAACCATGCAAACACAGTCTTAACTCTCAGTCATACCATGCAAACTACAGACATGCAAGTAAAGAGAGTTACAGACATGCAAGTAAGGCGAGGATAAGAAAAAATAAAAAGTAGGTAAAGTTAAACAAAAAGTGGGATAGTTTACACTACGAGCTACATCTACGTTCATGTTAGTCTAATTTTTATTTTTTTTAATTGCTGGCATCACACGCTGGCATGTCACAAGCTGGCATTAATCGTCAACAGACTCATCCTCGAGCACCACCCCCAGAACTCCTGTTACTAATTGTTTTTTATTTTAAACAACGTTAATATTTTAAAATGCTTATCTAAACGGTTCTTAAACATACTAACGCTGGTAGAATGAACGACTGACGCGGGAAGATTATTCCATTTATCAATTACTTTAAACATAAAGAAGTTTTTAGCGATATTAGTAATGAAACGTCTGCCACGCAACTTAAATCCGTTATTACGAGTATTGCTATTATCGAAAGTGAACAGTTTGTCAAAATTTACGTTATCGATGTTATTAACGATTTTGAATACTTCAATAAGCTCCCCCCTTAATCTCCTAGTTTCGAGTGAATGCAAGTCTAACTCTTTTATCCTATCTTCATAAGGCTTGTTGCGCAATGACGGAATTAGTTTCGTGGCACGACACTGAACCCTTTCTAACCTATCAATATCCTCGCGCAAATACGGGCACCAAAACTGAACGGCATATTCTAAATGAGGCCTGACTAGGGACTTGTAAAGGGGCAATATAGTATCCTTCGATTTAAATTCGAAATTACGCGCTATGAAGCCTAACATCCTATTAGCTTTTGCGCAAGACTCCAGGCACTGGCTCCTAACTTTTAGATCCTTTGATAAGCATACGCCTAAATCTACTTCCTCGTCAACGCTCGCTAACTCTCTATCATCCATCGTGTACGTGTAATTATTGTTACGAGAACCTACATGCAAAACTTTACATTTTAGTATCGTCCGCGAATTTCGACACGTTACTAGTCAATCCTACATCTATATCGTTAATGTAAATTACGAATAGCAATGGGCCTAACACTGAACCCTGTGGGACACCGCTACCTACATCCAACCACCCCGATTCACACCATTAACTACCACCCTCTGCCTCCTAGCACGAAGCCATTCTTCTAACCAGTTACCTACCTGACCGCGTATACCGTGCGCTTTGACCTTCGCAATTAATATCCTATGCGGAACTGTATCGAACGCCTTTTTAAAATCTAAATAAATAACGTCAGCCGCTCTATGCCTATCGTATTCGCGCACTATTTCGTTATAAAATTCTAACAAATTAGTTAAACAAGACCTATGGCGTCGAAACCCATGCTGCTGACTACGGATTCCAAAAGTTTACCGACAATTGACGTTAAGCTAATGGGCCTATAATTGCTAGCTACTGCGCGGTCACCTTTTTTAAAAATAGGCGTGACGTTAGCTAATTTGAAGTCTTCAGGAATAATTCCCGTTTCGAGTGACTGATTAAAAATCTTCGTTAAGGGGCCTACGACAACGTCTTTCAAATCTTTCAAATTTCTGGGATAAAAAGCGTCAGGGTCTGGAACCTTGGTAACTTTTAGCCTATCGATATAATGCGGAATCTCACCCTCGTAAACAGTTATTTCATCGAAAATAGTCTCGCTACTAAATGGAACGATATCGTCCACGTCGGGGACATTATTTACGTCTTCTACGTTAAAACTGTCGCAAAAAAGTTATGGAAAATACCCGCCATCGCCTGAGCGTCAGAAGCCAAAGCGCCATTAACATCCACTAGAGGGCCTATATTATCTTTTATCGGCTTACGATTATTAACGTACTCAAAAAACTTTTTTGGATTATGTTTACTATCCGCAGCTATAAGTATCTCTAAATTACGCTTAGCATTTCTAACTGATCTTTTAACCTAACGTCTAAGCTTGATATATCTATTAAAGTTAGCTGCCGTGCCATTGCGCTTACTAAGTCTATACGCTCTATTACGCTCGTTTATGAACTCGCCTATTTCCCTAGTCCACCACTTGGGCCTACCATGATTTCTAGCGCGCTTGGGCCTACGAGGAATAAACTCCCTTTCAATATTCATAAAACTTTCTTTAAACGTCACCCAATGCAAATTTGTGTCATTACCCATAAATAAGTTATCCCAGTCCACTACTCTCATCCTATCCGCAAAACTATCAAAATTAGCCCTACGAAAATCAGGGACTTCTATTACGTTACTATCCTTAGTGTTTTCTATCGATAACTTAAACCTAAGAATTTGATGATCACTACATCCTAAAGTCTCGCCTACTTCTAAACTATCGACTATATTTTCGCCGTTCGTCATCACCAAATCTAAAATATTGTCACCGCGCGTTGGTTCGGTAACTATCTGTCGTAAAAATTTATCCTCCATGAACTCAATCAATGTCAAACCCTCCTCATTACCAGTAAAATTCTCGTAATTAACATTAGGGCAGTTAAAGTCTCCGACAATTACACTATTCCGATTGTCAATAAAGTTACCAAGAAGCGAGTAAAATCTACTATCGGTGTCGAAGGGTTGAACGGGAGGTCTATAAACAACAAAAAAATTAAAACTAATACTACGCGCCCTAACTTCAACGCATATCGCATTAATTGCTGCCGGAAAATCTATCTTAACCTCGATAGCCCTAAGGGAATTACGAATGTACAGCAAAACGCCGCCACCAAACCTATGTAACCTATCGTTAGCAGAGAGTTTAAAACCCGGTATATCAAGTTCCCCCAACAAGTCCCGAGTCACGGTATTTAGCCACGTTTCAGTGATAGCAACTATATCGTAGTTGCCGGAATAAATTATCACCTTAAATTCGTTTAATTTATTTCTAATACTACACGCGTTACAATAAAAGACTATTTTTCACGTCGGGCCCGCGTTCCCCGGACCCACAACGTTTAAAGAAGGCTTCGACTTATACAGCTTTCGCACGTTTTCGTCTATTAACCTACCTAGCCTAGCATTACCTGTTTCATTAAAATGCACCCCATCTTTTATAAAAAGGCTAGGATCACTGAATTCGGACCACAGCTTTACGAAGGGTACATTTTCCTCAGCACAAATCTTTTCTTATTTATTATTAAAAAATAGTTTTTGACGTAATCCTAAGACTCAACCCGTGCCTAGGGGTAATACCTAGAACAAAAGACCTATCTGACCTCGCCTTCAGGGACCTAATTAACCCCCTATATCTCTCCAAAAGGTCAGGCACTCTCGTATCGGGCCTATACGAGTCGTTGCCTCCTACCATCGTCACCAACATCAAGTGACGGGAGGCAACGTCAATCCTATCCACTTCGTCTCTAACTCTGTCAACCCTGGCCCCTGGGAGACAGACCCTCCTCCTCTTGGTTGGATGTCGTTTAACGAACTCTTTGTCCATGTGGCGCACTAAAGAGTCCCCAATTAAAATAGTTGGACCTTTTCCAGTTTGTGTACCGTTTTTCATATAATTTATTTTTGAGAATATTTTTGTTAAAACTAACGAAAATATCACGACTTAACCTAACCAATTATCAAGAGCGTACAGTTGATCTATTAGTAAATAGTAAATACTATTCCAGAAACAAACAATGTTATAATTAATAACACAGGCCTGCAAAATTCAGGGTCCTAAAAAGTTTTTTGAAATTGTATGCTGGTTTTATAGGAATTTGGGGTGCTAAATCCAAAAATGGCCTCAGATTTGCTCCATCACGTATAGTTTTTTCACAATTTGCTATGACGTCTTTATGTTGTAATATGTTACTGAATAAAATAAGTAGTGAAGAATTACCCGTCCCGTTTTCTTTTGCCAGTGAAGCTGCGCCTGTTGCATTTCCTTTTGTGCGCTGCTTCCAGATTTTCACGATGCAGCATCCAGCAATAATCCCCCATCATATTAACGTTCCACCGGCCTTGGTATCTCTTTTCCATCTCCTTAATGTCTTGATGGAAACGTTCTCCCTGTTCCTCACTTACTGCACCTAGATTTTCTTGGAAAAAGTCTAAGTGTGCATTCAAGAAATGAATTTTGATACTCATTGAGCATCCCAAAGCTTTGAATTTCTCCAGCATGTTTTCAACAATGAGTGCATATTCAGGGTCCTTATTATTCCCAAGGAACTTAGTAACCACACTTTTGAAGGAATTCCAAGCCTCTTTTTCTACTTCAGTCATCGTAGACAAGAAGTTTTCATCTGACAGCAGTCTTCTAATGTCTGGGCCTACAAAAATACCTTCTCTTAATTTTGCTTCTGATAGGTTAGGGAACTTCTTGCAGAGGTACTTAAAGCATTCTCCACTTTTTTCTAATGCCTTAACAAACTGTTTCATAATGCCTAGTTTTATATGAAGAGGTGGTAGAAGTACTTTCTTTGGGTCAACAAGATTTTTACGCAAAATATTCTTGCTTCCAGGTTCTAGAGATCTTCTTTGTGGCCAGTGTTTTTGCCCCCAGTGTTGACTCTTTGCTGTGCTATCCCATTCACAAAGGAAACATGGGAACTTAGTATATCCTCCCTGCTGCCCCAGAAGCATGCACAATACCTTAAGGTCTCCACAAATCATCCAGTGATGATCATAATATTTTATCTTTGTAAGAACCAATTCCAAATTCTCATAACTTTCTTGGAGATGTACCGAGTGACCAACAGGTACAGAGGCATACTTGTTCCCATTGTGCAAAAGAACAGCTTTTAGACTTCTTTTAGAAGAGTCGATGAAAAGTCTCCATTCATCCGCTTTGTACTCAATGCCAAATGCCTGTACCAAACCATCAATATCACTACAGTAAACTAAATTGCCCTCATGTGAAAAGTAGTGAATAAACTCCTTTTCTCTTCTTCTATACAAATATATCGATGTTCCAGCTGATAATAAACTTCTTTCTTTTAATCTGGAGCCTAAGAGTTCAGCAGATTCCTTGGATAATCCCAAATCTCTCACTAAATCGTTTAGTTCAGATTGAGTGAACAACTGGGGGTCTTGACTTCCTATATCATACTGAAATTCTTCATGATCAGTATCTGAACCAGAATTATTGGCAAATCTTCCAATGTTTCTGGTGGAAGCGGAACTGGAACTTCTGGCCCATGAGGAACAGGTCGAAAAGCTGATGGAAGATTTGGATAGAATATGGCTTTCTTATTTTTTGAGTTATAGCCTTTAACATCACAAGAGCAAAAATAGCAGTCATCACAGTGATTTTTTGGCTCCCTCCATACCATTGGCACACCAAATCTGAATGCTTTCTTTTTGCCTTTACACCATTTCCTTAGATCCTCTACGCAAATAAAACAAACTTTGTGTGGTGCCCATGGTTTGTCTTGGTCTCCTAGTTTCATTCCAAAGTAGGCATGGTACACTTGCCTAATAAAATTTGTTACGTTTCTTTGATGTTTCTTGATCACAAATTCCCCGCATATGTAGCAGAAGCTGTCGGGACTGTTGACACATCCATGGCTAGCCATGATTCACAACTTACTACAGTACCCAGAACACAGTAAGCGTCTTGAATTTAATTTAATAAAGGCTAAATAAGGCTTTCTTAACACTATCAAAACACGCTAGTTCGCTGATATAAAACACAAAAAACAACTCAAAATCACTGAAAAAATTCGCTTCGGATGAATCATTGTGCGCACGTCATGAAATCTGAGTAACAACTGACTCATACGGCTTGGCAACCCAGTATTTATAGTCTCTTAGAAGTTTCTAGTAATTTCCGGAAATCTGGCATTTTCTCGAAGTCGCTTCACAAAAAAATCGAATTTGTGAAATAACTTTGTGTCGTATGACATTTTTATTGTGTTTTTCGAATTCAACACACAAAAATACATTGTAAACAGCTAAAATTATGAAAAGGTTTTTCCATCGCAGGCCTGTGTAATAGATCAACTGTACGCCCTTGATAATTGGTTAGGTTAAGTCGTGATATTTTCGTTAGTTTTAACAAAAATATTCTCAAAAATAAATTATATGAAAAACGGTACACAAACTGGAAAAGGTCCAAATAGTTTCCCCCTCATTCACGTCCATTTCCAAATGGGCGAAAGGGTTCGAAACCTCGATAGGGGGGGATTCCTATCACCTAACGTACGCGGCCTAGCTCCACCCTCAACTTCTCTAAATCCCTCCCCATCTACTACTTTCGGACTAACCTTAACCCCTTCCTCAACTCTATCCAACCTTCCCGACAAGCTACCTAAACTAGAAACTAGGTTACGCACCTCACCCTTCAAATTACTAACGTCTTCAACGTTAGTATTGGTTCGGCTTCCGTCAACCGTAGCCCTACCCCTGCCCTCATCAAGCGTTGCAGTTCTTTCGGTTACCTCACGTACACTACGTTCTATGTCAACTATTTCCTCCATTAACTCGCAAAAGAAAAAAACTGATCTCTCGGTAATCGCCATAGAACCGCCGTTATAATCTTTAAATTCCGAACACCACCGGTTTACCCTACACCTAACACACGTCGCTTTCTGCGAAGGCATCGCGCAGTTAAAAATTAGTTTAAACCGTCACAAATTTAAGTTAAATTAAGCCAGCACGCTATGAAAACTTCTAAATCGCTAAAAACCACTAATATTCAATTACTTAACTATAACAACGTGAATATAAACGCAAGTATATAAAATTCAAAACTTTCCAAAAGTAAAATTCTCAGCAATATGCAAAAGTAGATGCAATATCAGTGAGCTCAGGAAATGCGTCCGTTCAGTACAGAGTCTGGCTGACGAGTCTAGCTGACCGTCATCTTGTTTCAGATGATGCTTTTTCTGCTTCAGTAGCAGTTGGGGCAGATGCCCCGCAAGGTCCTGTAGGCGAGTCAGTTTTTACGAATGTTGGTAATGATTTTCATAATCATTGTGATGTTTATGATGACAGTAACAGTGTAGTAACTAATCGATCATGTCCCAATGACTTCTTTTTAAATTACTATGGTGAGGACCATGCCGTCCCTCCATTTTGTTTTAACTCCGTTAATTTGTGTTCTGAGCAGTGTGGCAAGCAATCTTTTCCTAAAGAGCAAAGTGCTCACGTAAAGACGTATTGTGAATTTCAGACATCATGTCTCCCCAGTTGGTCACCCAATTCCCCTGATTGCAATATTCCAAATTTTGTTTTTTCTCCCAATACCCCAACCCCGCGCGAAACCATCCATGGCGCAGACGAAGCATGTTCACATGTTTTGGAGACGCCTTCTTGGGCTCATGAAATGGTGCTTTTTGACGAGAGCTCACAAATTTTCATGAAAACTTCTGTCAACAACCAAGCAGTTTTGGCTCTTGTTGAAGACTGCTGTCAGGCGAATTACATTAAACAACACGTATGCAAGAAGTTACTCAAGGTGGCTAAGGGAAAATTCGATTTGCATTCTCGTTTGACCTGCAGTGATGATGGTTGGGAAGAATACAGTACCGGAGAAATTATTCTTCCTATTGAGTTTGATTCAGTCCCTTATCTGACCCCATTTGTGGTCGTATCGGAAGTAGACTGGGATGGAGATTTACTCCTGGGGATAAATTTCTTTATTTCGCACGATTTTTACATGGCCGATAGAGAAGCAGGCCTAATTCGAGGAGAGAACCCATCTTTCGAGTATGTTTGTCACCCCTATTCTTCGCTCTCTTCAGCTGAGGGTGAAAGACTCGTTTCAGAGAGCCCGACGGACTCCCTGGAACCAGTTCAAAATAAAAAGGAACTGCTACTAGATGGGGAAGATTCTTCATGAATCGTCAATTGTTCCGTTTCAGTTCCGACGAACGAGGAACTAGAAAGCCAACATACCTTTGGTAATTTTGAGTATGAAGACTCGAATGTCTTCACAGTAAGCCCCTGTGACTCAATCGAGAGCGAGTCACTCCCTTCAGTTACAGTTAGGCCGGAACTTGAACTTCCCAGTGTTTCGGCTATTCCAAATAAATTTGAAGACTCATCTCCTTTGAGTTCCGTCTTGGTCATTTCGCTTGAATCCCTATTTAAGGAAGATGACTTGATTCTGTTTTCAAAAGTAGAGGGATTTCCACCCAATTCCGAGGCTAAGCCCACAGGTGCCGGGAGCGAACCCGAACCTACTCCACCGTCGGAAGTTGTACGCACGGAGGGGCAAGCGCGGAATATTCCTCAGTACCATAATATGATCGTTCCATCGATCATTCTCATTTTTCTTCCGCAAATTCATGTTTTCGCCCTTCTTGCCTCCTACTTTGCGGATTTTTCCCTTTGGCTATTCCTGGACCCTCTTCTGAAACCAGTAAAAGTCATTCTTCTTAATCCCGACACACCATTTCCTTCGTGAGTGAGCAAGGCTCGCATGGTCAGTCCACTGCTTCCCGGCATGTTGCGAATCCCTTTAATCGTATGACCCACATGCCCGATCGCATGACAACCTAACCATGCGCCTAATTTATCTTGCTCCGTATGTTCGTGAAATTTACCCGTATGACCGAACATACCCTAAATTTAGGTTAAGTTGTTCTTTTTGTTTTACGAGTATTATACGAAACCTATAACCCTATGTTCAGTTCATGATAGTTTACAATTGATTTTTATTTTCAACTTTTTATTCTTGATTTTTTTTATTCAATTAATCTTGAGTAATTGTCATTAAATTGTTATTATACCATTTGTTAAGGTATCAACCAAAATTATAGCCAATTTTGACACACTATACCAGAATGTCATTTTTCCCCCTTCTAATAATTCTGTTACGCCATTTCAATATTACTAATTACATAACTCTACCCTCACCATGAATTCCACTAAAACCTGTTATCACCTATGCCCCGTCAAATCGTCAAATGAAATTCAGTTATCGTACTAATACTTCTGGTCAATATTAATGGTGATATACTGTTAATATATGGCTATGAATGTTACTAGTCGAATTTAATTCTGTGTCTAAATTCAGTTTTCAATACCGCTTAATTTACTTTAATTAATTTAAAGTTCTTTTAAGTGCGTTTTTTTTAATTACCTTAATACGTACAACTGATTTAATTACGTAAAATCTATAATCCCAATCGAATTTTCTTACTTTTGACACATATTCAAATTCACTTTTCTTCCGTACTTCAAGTCACTTTTAAATTGAAACTTGTACGCATAAATACTACAAAAAATCTACGGATACTGATTACACTTTCACCCAATTACACTCACCCACACTCTGAAACACTCTTGTAATCATTGGCATACTTATTGAAAAGGAACATCACTTCACATCCTATTTTTATCATACAAACCTTATTCTAAAATTATTGGCTACCACGATAAATTATATTTAATTGCAGGTAACTGTTTGATATTTACTCTGGATTATTTGAATTCATTTAATCTTAATTGCTGCTTACAATATATAATCTTGCCTGTTGCCTTTATTAAGTTATTTTAACCAACCTCTAAGCTAATCCGTTCTTCAAAATTTCATAATTCACCACTGACCACTAAGGATTTAGTTCTTCACGGGGTGAACCAATTACTTTCATATTCTACACACTACTGTACATACCCACTCAGCTATCCACGCTTATTACCCATATTTATACATACATATACGCAATTACGTATAACTTCAACTATAAATTTCTTTTCCCCATTTTGGGCAAATCACCAACCACTTACACTCTGTACCTAATGCACATAACTACACACTTGATCCCAGGTCTATACATCATCCATTACGTAATTCTATCTTTTTTCTCCCTGTATATTCTCAATGGTTAACAACATCTAAGTATCTAAAACTGTAACTAAATAAATTTTAATGTTTTCACTAAATTAATTTTACTTTTCTTTAAATAAATTTTAATATTATACCAACTTATTCGTACTTGCAATAAGTTTACATTTCTGCGACCGTTCTCCCACCGCTGAAGACCATCCACCAATAAAATTTAATTCGATTTTTACCTACCATAGTGAATAAGATTAGTTTCTTAACTGTACGATCATGATAACTTCGGAAATTCTTATCTCTGTCAGTTCTGACGGATTAAACTCCACTTCAAATAGTTATACGAATTGGAAATTCCTGGACCTTAAAATTTAAATTTCCCTTTTACCCATTATTTATAATGTATGTATTTTTTCCCTAACATCATCTTCATCCAGGTAATCCTTCCGAATTTATCACAGCTCAGTAGGTAATCTTGTTACTGTAACGTTGGGCAAACTTAAAATTTAACTTAAATTAGATTCAGTCCTGTAATTGGAACTTTACCTGAAATAAGGAGCTCGAAATGCCAGCAGTAACTTAGTTCATTAGTTTATAAGATTGTTATGTAGTATGATTGCAAAAATTGATCATACTTATAATTTTTTAAAGGTGACAACTTCGGACTTTATCGTACCTTGTTGATCTAGTATTTCCACTACAATCCTAGTAATCAGACCTCAACCTTTTTAATTCACCTGTTGTAATTTTAAAATTTTTTCCCTTAATTTCTTTTTATTTCATTAATATAATTATCATTCTTCCAACTAAATTGCCTTGATTAGTCCATCCCGAAATTTTCACGGTTTCATTTTTTAATATATTGTAAATAAACTTTCACCCCCCATCACATCCTTTTTCACAGGAGGGAGCAGTGTCACAACCATGCGACCTACCATTTCTATGGTTGAGCAGTATTCATGTTTGTGCCATTAGAAGTTCGCTGTGAGAAGCGAATGTCCCTTAACTGTCTCTCTCTAATTCGTCTCCTTTAATTTCTCCCAATAATGACCTATACTCTACGTACAAAGTAAATCACTATGACGTCATAAAGTAACGTAATTTCCTTCACGTTCTCCATACATTGAATACTGAATCACGTGTTTAGTATGTGGATATCTTTCGTATTCAATGTATTCAATGTATGGTAAAAGTCTTTAATAATAAAAACTTCACTCTCTGTAAGTCACTATTTAAATGTTGTGTCCTGTCTGGTGTTATGCAATATAAATATTATTCGACCATACTCATTCATACATCCATGTTCTTTCTTGACCGCTATCCTTAAATAATTTTATTACTTATTCATTCATCTACCTATTGTCTACTTATGCCCTATCAACCCATCAGTCCATGTTTACTCGTGTCTATATTACGCACACAACTTGTTGTGTGACAACCGATATGTGTACAATACTTTGTGCAGTCGTACATGTCCCTTGATAATCATGATTACGTACATGTAAATACGTCCACATGTATTCTTTTTACTTTTTCTTTTAATTATTTCACCTCTCGCAAGATATTCGTTAATTCTGATATGAATGTTCGAATTCCGATGACGTCGCCAAAAGGGAGCCTCTCAATCCGAACTCTTATCTCTTGCTTCTACTACCAATTTATAACGTTAAGATGTTATGTTATGTTATGTTATTATAATATACTGTATTGTTTCCATGCCAGGCCACTGGTTCGTTATCTGCTTACGTCACATAGTTATCCACGTTCTCATTACTTGTACTTACCATTTCTACCTAATTGTCATTCAAATTCTATGTTACTTATGTGTTACGTTATCATAAATGTCCGTGTACTTCCAATGGAAAGTACACTGTATTTTTCCTCCGTTTTCATCATCGCTGGCTTTTAGGCTTCCACACTATGATAACCAACCATTCTTCTAATAATATTTGACATAATTTGGCGTAATTATTGTTAACTATAAGTATATAACATTGTTGTTAATCCCCTTTAAATTATAGAACAACAGAGAATTCTCCTTCATTATATAAATTGTATCACCTATTTAGATTACTTCAGTATCAGATATGTCAATTAACAATTTGCTAAAATTGTAATTAACGTTAATAATTTAATATGATGTTATTAATGTACTTAATGTACTCGGTACATGTTGGCACCCCGACATTATGTCGCCATCCAAAAGTGTATACCTTACAAAAATTAGTATTTTTTTGTTAATTTTTTTATCTTTCTAAATTTCGTTGTATGCTTAAGTTATGCTTAACGTCAGAATTCTTTAGCTCTCCAGTTAAAGTGGGTGCTTAACCTTCAACTGCACTCCCCCAAAATTTAAACTTATTTATTTATTTTTTGTATTGTAAATTAAATTATTCTGCCTGAGCCATTGTTACAAGAGGTTGCACCTCTCTCCCTTTAAATTCCTGCCTGAGCCATTGTTACCAGAGGTTGCACCTTTCTCCCTTTAAATTGCTGCCGTAACCCTTACTCGAGGAGGACAAGCCTCCTCGCTTTCAATTCCTGCCTTAACTATTGTCAAAAGGGGTCGAACCTCTACCCCTGTAGATTCTTGCCTGAGGCTTAGACCAAGAAGGTCGAGCCTCCTCATTTTAAATTCCTATCTTCGTCACCAGTTGCCCTGTTAAAAATTCCCGCCATAGCTTTTGCCCGAGGAGGTCGAGCTTCCTCACTTTATGTTCCTGCTTGAGCTGTTGTTGCAAGAGGTAAAACCTCTCCCCCTGTAAACTTCTGATTATCAGTGCCTCGTTCTGTATATACTTTGTGTAATAAAAATTATATGATTGAATGAAAACTCCAATTTAGAAGTGAAGTGTTTCCATTCACCCCTTCGGAAAAAAAAACTTGGTAGAAACTGTTTATTGTTACTCGGATGCTCTACGGCTAAGGCCGAGCTTAACCACCAAGTACCACCCTCGTTAGATTGTCCAAAGTGCATTCATCCTAAAAGTCGCCAGCGGGCAGTGGCCCGCGCACACGCGCGACACTAATGCAGTTGCTGTTCGAGATCAACTTCATCAGGACGTGTCAGCTGACACAGTTTGGAGGTTACATGAGCCAGGTTATTACCACAGGACACGTGCCGTTAAAGAGAGCCTCGAGGAGCAACACAGATAGGCGAGGCTGCAGTTTGTCCAACAGTATATTAATGAAGGTCTCGCATACTGGGGCAGAGTCATCTTCCCAGATCAAAAAACATTCGCCCCACTACACATGGGCGTGTTCATTGTTGGCAACCACACAATACGAGGTATGCCCGCCAACACATATATGAAGTGGCAAGGAGTGGACTCGCGACCTACAACGTGTGGGGATGGGTGCACCTGTATGGCCTTGGAAAGCTGGTAGAATTTACCGGTAGGTTTACAGCTGACCAGTATTTAGAGATACTGGAGGAGGTGATGCTGCCAACCGTAAGGACATGCGCTTTGCCCCATCCTGAGCGGATTATATTTATGCAGGTGTTATGATAATTATGTTGCTTCTTTGTAATCTAATCGTCTGTATATTAGTTGCTAATTTATGTGTACGCTATTAGTTGTCTCATTAGTTGCTAAACTAATTATGTTTCTCTTTTGCAGTTTAAGTGTTCTTGTATGATAAATTTTGAGTTTAATAAAGCCTTTAATCTAGGACATTGTCTTGGCTCAACAATTTATTAAACTCAAAAATTTTGGGTCGTTATGGACAAGATCATCCGCCCAGAAAAGTTTGACGTTGCCCCTAACTCTCCTCAATATGAGATGCATTGGAAACTATGGATCAGAGGTTTCCGATATTTCATTACTACACTAGAAGCTCACAACCCTGATAAACTCGAACTTTTGTTTCTTCACATCGGCCCGAATGTTGTAGACATCATCCAAGACTGCACCGACTACGACGTAGCTGTAGGACTCTTGGAAGCCACCTACGTTAAAACTCCTAACAAAATCTAAGCTCGCCACCTACTTTCAACTCGCTCCCAGAAGCATGATGAAGACATTGATGAATTTTTGCGATCACTAAACCACTTAGCTAATGATTGCAGCTTCAAAAGCGTCTCCGCTGATGAGAATAAGTGCTCGTATATCAGAGATTTATTTATTCGTGGCCTGCGTGACGGCAACATTAGGACGCGACTACATACCCACAGCAGCAGCCATCAAACATACTAGTCAAAGGGAACCAACTGCTTGCGTAGATGACGTAACCAGTAGTGACGAACAATCAGCCGCCATTATTCGACAGTCCAACTCTAAGGCTACTTCCACGACTTGCTACTTTTGTGGTCGAATGCGTCACGCCCGCTCACGTTGCCCTCCACGAGATTCTGTGTGCAATAAGTGTAACAAGAAAGGACATTGATCAAAAGTTTGCAAATCATCAACTGATTGCGCTGCTATCACTAAGTCATCTTCCTACGTTACATTAGCATCAATTCAATCCGCGTCCACTGGACTCGCTCCGTCAACTGTACTAGCTCGAATCAATGATAGAAGTTGTAACGCTCTTCTCGACACTGGAAGTTCGGACAATTTCATTCAAAAAGACATCGTCGAACTGCTAAATTTGCCAACACATCCGCGAACAGCAGCAATTACAATGGCCTCATCGTCGTTCTCCACTTCAGTTACAGAATATTGTATCGCTACTATCTCTATTAACGGACAGCAATACGAACACGTCGAACTACAGTATCAATAATTCCCGAACTCTGTACAGAGATAATACTAGGCTTACTGTTCCTCAGTCTTCATAAGGAGTTGCACATCGATTTTAATGGTAACAGACCACCATTAGAAATAATTAAAAATTGCAACCTTGCCAAGGTTAAAATTGAAACCCCAAAACTCTTCAGTAATCTAACCAAAGATTGTCACCCAATCGCTACCAAAAGTCGCCAATACAGTTCTACTGAGCATGAATTCATTAAAAACCACATCAACAGTTTGCTGAAAGAGGGTATAATCGAACCAAGCAGCTCGCCATGGCGCGCCCAAGTAGTGGTCGTCGCGACTGAATCTCGGAGAAAACGCATGGTGATCGATTTCTCAAAAACTATAAACAGATTTACTCAACCAGATGCGTATCCGCTTCCCCACATAGAAGAATTGGTAAATAACGTTGCGCAACACCACTACTTCAGCACTATCGACCTCTCACAAGCTTACTACCAAGTGGAAAGAGGCGCTGACGAAAGACATTATACTGCATTTCAAGCGTGCGGGCAACTCTATCATTCACACGAAGATTTATCGAAGATTTCTCGAAGTAGCGGAACGCTCAGGCTTGACGTTCAACAAAAACAAATGTAAATTTGCCGTTACTTTTGTTAATCTACTAGAGTACACGATATCGCACAACGAACTGAGGCCTGATCTAGACCGTTTGCGACCTCTGCAAGAACTTGCAACACCAACGAATAGCAAATCTCTTCAAAAGATCATAGGATTATTTGCATATTATGCAAAATGGATTCCTCAGTATTCTCAGAAAGTAAAACCTCTCTTAGAGACCACGAGCTTTCCTCTGTCAGAGGCGGCACTAAACGCTATACGATTGTTGAAAGATATTCTCTGCAAAACTGTTGTTCAAGCAGTGCGCGAAGACATTCCACTCGTTATCGAAACCGACGCTTCTGACAACGCCATAGCTACAACTCTAACTCAAAACGAACGACTGTAGCTTTTTTCTCACGTTCTCTTAACGATACAGAAAGACGCCTACACATAGTAGATAATGAGGCGTACGCATTCGTCGAATCCATTCGTAAATGGAAACATTTCCTGACTAGGCACTTCTATCTGTTGACTGATCAACGTAGTGTCTCCTTTATGTTCGATCAAACTGCCGCAAGTCGTATTAAAAACGACAAAATACTACGTTGGAGGATAGAGCTAGCAGCATTCTCATTCACCATCCGATATCGTCCTGGGCGTGAAAATGTCCCTGCTGACGTTTTGTCGAGGTACTGCCTCAGCACTTGTTCAACGAACTCGCTCGAACAACTACACGAATCACTGGTTCATCCCGGCACTAAACGTATGCTACACTTTGTCCGTACCCGCAATTTACCGTACTCAGTAGACGAAGTCTGACGCGTTACCAGTCGCTGCACTGTGTGTGCAAGATGCAAACCTAACTTTTATAAACATGATAATGTTCAGTTAATTCGAACGCCTAAACATCGATTTCAAGGGGCCGTTACCAAGCCCAACTCAAAATACATATTTTCTTGTCATTATTGACGAATACTCTCGGTTTCCGTTCGCGTATCCATGCAAAGACGCCAGTGCATCAACCGTAGTAAACTGTCTAACACACTTGTTCTCCATATTTGGCATGCCATCGTATGTGCACTCTGACAGGGGTTCCTCCTTCATGTCGGCGGAATTCCGAACTTTTCTCACTTCTCACGGCATCTCTACGATTCGTACCACGCCATACCATCCCACGGGAAACGCTCAATGCAAACGTTATAACGCTACCATATGGAACACTATCAACTGCGCTCTGGAATGTCAAAAATTGAATGTTCGTAATTGGCAGGTAGTGCTACCCGATGCTCTTCACTCTATCCGATCCTTACTCTGCACATCCACGAACGAGACGCCACATGAACGACTGTTCTCTTTCCAAAGGAAAACATCTACTGGCACTGCTCTACCAACATGGCTCTCTACTCCTGGACCCGTCTTACTGAGACGTCACGTTCACCATTCGAAGTTCGAGCCTCTCGTTGACACAGTGGAACTCATCGAAGCTAATCCGCACTACGCCTGCGTACGCTTTCAGAATGGCAGAGAGGATACAGTTTCTATCAAAGACCTTTCTCCTAGCGGCGACATCGACTTCCATCTAAAAGAAAATTTTCAAAATCCTGAAGAAAATAAACAAACGGAGCCTCCAACCGAGAACGATGCACAAGCTCCTATTACTGATACTTCCAGCACACCCACTCAACCGACTTATGAACGGACCGGTTCTAAGAGAGAAAATGATATAGGCACAACAGTAAACACCGCTCCAACTACTCAAGCTGAAAATGAACCGCCACGAAGATCTAATAGATCTCGGAAACCCGTACAAAGACTCAACCTCTAGATCACGATGCAAATTCCTAGTGCGATCGCCATTACACAACTCTCCAAATATCGTTACTTTATTCGTATTATTTTATTGCAATTAAGTGCTCTAGCTTGTGATGCTTAACTATAAACATTTCAAATTAATAATGCGCATTATGTTACGTTATAAATTTCACTAAATCTCTTCAAATGAAAGAGAAAAATGTTATGATAATTATATTGCTTCTTTGTAATCTAATCGTCTGTATATTAGTTGCTAATTTATGTGTACGCTATTAGTTGTCTCATTAGTTGCTAAACTAATTATGTTTCTCTTTTTCAGTTTATGTGTTCTTGTATGCTAAATTTTGAGTTTAATAAAGCCTTTAATCTTGGACATTGTTTTGGCTCAACAGCAGGTAAGTAATACAACTAAATTATTTTCATTACACAGAATATGCTTTCAAGAAAAAGACTTAATTAAGGTCAAGCAGTATATATTTTAAGGTAATATGATTAAAGGAGGACATTAGTAAATGTAGTTTCAAATGTAATTTTAAATGTATCTTTATTTTTATTTATTTATTTATTTATTTTTGCGTCCTCTTAAGGCAACTTCAAAAAAGTATGGATGAAATATGAACTCTCAAGTTTTGTTAATTTCTTTTTACAGGATAACTCCCCTGTTCATACAGCCAGGATCATCAGACGGAGGTTTCAAGAACAACGAGATGTCGAGCTACTGAACTGGCCCACCAAGGTGTTTGACCTAAACCCCATTGACAATATGTGGGCAAATGTGGTTAACGCTTGGGAGTCTGGGCAGGAGCGGACATCTCGGCACCATGGCAGAGTGGAAACTTTTTCGCAAGAACCCACAAGTCATCTACAATTACGTGGCATCTGTTCCAAATACAGTAGGCTACGAGAGGTCATTAATAATAATGGAGGATGGCCCAAGTATTGGGTAATTGTGTATAATAATGTTATGGTTGTGATGGAGTAAACATATATTTATTTACTTGAACAATTGTCATTTCCTTATAATTTGAACATTATGTTTTGTATATTCTTAAGAAAATCCCTAAATTTACTTCATTTATATTTAGTTTTGTAATAAAAAATTGAACTATGTTATTATTATCTCTCCATGAATAGACCTTTTACTGGATAATCATTTGTTGATGATACATGGACTTTAAACAGCAGTGTTATTGCCTAGAGGAAAAGTCAATACTACAATTTATTTTATACTTTAACTATAACATGGCCACATCAAATTCCTATGATTGAAAGTTTTTAAAGTATCCCACGTTTGTGAAATAACCTAACTACTGTATTCCCTAATTTAGGAATAATGTATGAATAAAATACATAATCGTCCTAGCATTACCACCAAAACTACAGTGAACATTATATTTATTCAGTCATTGGTTTTCAAAAAGTAAAAGTATTACTATGACAACACCTATGCCTTTCTCACTGCTAACTTCTCCCAACGTTTCCGGTGACCTCACTCGTGGTCCTATCCAGTGTTACCAACACCCTGTAAAAGTTATCAGTTCCTCTTACTTCCATCCCAAGTCGTCCATCTCGGCTTCAGTTTATTTATGACGTTTTTTTTATTGAAATTAAGAAAAGGAAGTCTGAACGACCAGTTATAGCAACAGGGAAAGAGGAGGTAATATTGGAACAGAAAAAGGAAAAGGTTAATGAAAATGATAACTACAAAAGAGATACAAAGACAGAAAAAGGGTTAAAAAAAGTATATATTACAATGAAATGTGAAAATGAAGGCAAATAAAGAAATATACGAAAAAGGGATGGTGAAGTTAAAAGAGGAAGTGATAATTTGACGTGAAAAATATGAGGAACAAGTGGGCAGAGGTGGAGGGGAAAGAGAAAAGGTTATAAAATATCGAGAGAATACAGGGAACTTAGTAATAGCCTAATAGGCTATGCATAGGAAAAACAGAGGGAGGAAAGAAAAATTTAAATAAAATATCAGGATGGGAAGTAAGACAGAAAAGGAGAGAGAGAGAGAGAGAGAGGGTTACAATGAGTTACAATTGAAAGAAGTACCTCGAAAGGCCTTGCGGCCCATACGGAGGAGGTACCAATGGCAACGGGTGCACGGAAAATTTTCTACACCCTCAAATAGTGTGTAAGATTTGGTCTAACCTTTTCCTGAAGTGATCCACAGAGGAACTGTTCACAACTTCTGAAGGTAACCTGTTCCACGTGTCACAGATCTTATAGGTAAAGTAATTCCCACACACACTAGTCCTAAACCGTTTCAAATCCAACTTCCAACCATTGTTGCGAGTTGGGTTATCATTTACGTAAACTAAACATGCTTCTACAGTGCCCGCGAAAAGTATCCGATCACCCTTGAAATTTGTATTTTTTTCATAAAAAACAATGTTTAAATGTATACTAACCTTATATTAGTATTTTGTCATCTGTCCTTTGGTTTGGATGACTTGTTCTAGACGTTTTGGCATGGATTTAATCAAGTTTTGACAAACTTCCACTGATATTTCCTTGCACCATACCTTTTTGATGGCCTCTTGTAATTTTTCGACTGAGCCAGTGTCGTGGCATTCAACCTTATTTTTTATTATTAGCCACAGATTTTCTATCGGATTGAGATCTGGACTATTACCAGGCCAATCCAAAATATCAAATTTATTGTCAGTAATCCATTTTGTCACTATTTTGGCCCTGTGACATGGTGCACCATCATGCATGTATGTTTTTGTCCTTTGGATTGCCATTGCCATTAGAAGTTTATCCTGTAGCATTGCTAAATACCGTGCACCATTCATAGTTGTGTTCTTCGAAGAAAATATAAGTTTCCACGCCCATAGTAACCGAAACAACCCCAAACCATCACACTTTGAGGGTGTTTCATTGTCTTTAGGGTGTATTTAGGGTCCATCCTATTTGAGCCAATAGGCCGGCGAACCTTTTTTGGACAACTTCTGAATGTCAAAAATGTCGATCATCGCTAAATAAAACCTTCTTCCAGTCATCAACAGTCCAATGAATGTATTTTTTACAAAATGCGACACGTTTTTTACGCATTTTTTCATTAATGAACGGTTTCTTAGCAGCATGGCGAGATGGTAATCCGAGTTCTTTTTGGAGCCGCTCCTGGATAGTTCGTTCAGAAACACCAGATAACAAATTATTCATATTAAATTTTATTTCTTTCGCAGTTATTGTTGGGTTTTTCAATACTAAACGTTTCATAAGTTTGTCTGTTCGCGAATTTGTTTTTCTCGGTCTGCCAGATCGTTTTTTAGGGACTGGCGTGGTTAGGCCCACCATTGTCTTAGCCCGTGAAACCCATAAATTAACGGTACTTTGGGATATGTTTAATTCCTTAGCTATCTGTCTCTGTGATTTCCCACATGCATGCAAAGCAACAATAGCACCTCGACAATCACTCTTAAGTTGTTTTTTAGCACACATTATATATAAATTTTATTTACACCACTTTCTGAAAAAAAAAAAAATATCAAGAAATTTACACAAACAGTGAAATCTGACAAATTTGAGACACAGCCACCCGCAACGAAGGCTACCAGAACACTAATTTGAGAATGCGTTGGATAGCTCTCATATCAGCGAGCAACCTCAAAGTTACCAGATGTCGCTAGAACAAATAGAAAGTGAATTACGTGTCTCTGAATATTAAGGGAAAATATTGTATTTTCTTGAGTGATCGGATACTTTTCGCGGGCACTGTAAAATCGACATCGTTGAACCCACGTAAGAGCTTGAAAACCTCGATCAGTTGACCGCGCAGCCTCCAAGTTTCCAGCGAAAACAAGTTCAGGGCGCGTAAGCGTCGATTGTAGCCCATATGCCTAACGGAAGGGATTAACTTTGTGGCCCTCGCCTGCACTCGCTCTAGCCTCTCAATATCTTTCCTGAGGGTGGGCGACCAGAACGGCACAGCATACTCCAGGTGCGGCCGAACCAGGGAATTGTACACAGAGAGCACAATCTCCTTGTTCCGAAACTGAAATTGCCTCCTGATATAACCCAACAGCTTCTGGGTTTTCTTTTCCACCTCTACGCACTGTTTCGTAAACTTAAGGTCGCTGCTAATTAGCTCACCCAAGTCCTTTCCAAATCAGTCGCCTCGATATTACTCCCCAACATCGAGTAGTCCGACTTGAGTTTGGTATGCAAATGTGCATCACTTTGCATTTACCCAAGTTAAACGGCATTTGCCATTTTTCGGACCACTCTCCTATCCTACGTAGATCCGCACGCAGTTGTTTGATCGCCTCTGGCGTCCCAACATTGGCCCCAAGCTTGGTGTCATCAGCGAATTTGGCGATCCGACTGACGATGCCACCGTCGATATCATTTATGTAAATGATAAACAAAAGTGGCCCCAAAACGGAACCCTGAGGAACCCCACTAGTGACCGAGGCCCAACCCGAACTAACCCCTTTAATTACAACCCTCTGCCGCCTATTCTTCAGCCAGTTTTAAATCCACCTACCTACTTTCCACCCGATACCCAACGCGCGGACTTTGGCCATTAGCCGGCCGTGCGGTACCGTATCAAAGGCTTTCCGAGATAAAGTATTATCAATCGCCCTACTCTTATCATACTCACTCAACATGACGTGGAAAAACTCGAGCAAGTTGGTGAGACACGACCTATGCCGTCTAAACCCATGTTAGGAGTCCCCAAGCAGCTTGTAGGAATCCAAATGGTTAAAGATCCTATCCGCTATTATCCCCTCTAATAATTTACCTACAACTGAAGTGAGACTAATGGGACGATAGTTCCCTGGACTTTCGTGATCCCTTTTCTTAAAGATAGGGGTCACGTTGGCTTCCCTCCAGTCACCAGGCACCTGGCCCATCTCCAACGATTTGTTGAAGACTGTAGCCAGGTGGGGAGCCACCTGGTCGCGCACTTCCCGCAACACTCTGGGGAGAAACTGGTCTGGCCCAGGAGCCTTAAACGCGCTCAGTTTGTCTATTCTATCGGCAACGACTGTCACGGTACATCGAACACTATCCAGGGCAGCATCTTCGTGCCTGCCGCCTGGCTCGGGAATGACGAGGGTGTGCTCCCTGGTGAACACTCCCGCAAAGTACTCATTCAGCACATTAGCGATGTCCGCGTCGGAGGTCCGCAGAACGCCGCTGGAGTCCTTTAACGGACCATGCTTCTAATGGGCTTTCTACTATTAACATAACTGAAGAACTCCTTAGGGTTCCCCTTGCAGAGGCTTGCCACCCATAGTTCTTCGTTACGTTTCGCTAACCTAACCTTCGCCTTCACTTCCCTACACCGGCGGACATACGCTTCAGCGTTCTCATGGGAACGATTGGCTTTCGCCCTCCTATACGCTTAGGTTGCGTTGAAGCAAGGGTGACCGGTTTTGAGGGTATGGCAGCTGACTGCAGCATCATAAACTCGTCCCGGAATGCACTCCACACTCCCTCAACATCGCTGCCGACCTCTAACCCCATCTCACCTACGCTATCCCGGAGGCTAACAAAGTCCGCCCGCCGTAGATCGAGCTTACTGCCTAATCAGACCGTGATCACTCCCGCCCAACGATTTGTCAACGGTGAGGCTAGTGACGAGGTTGTCTTCGGTCGTGAATACTAAGTCTAGAACGCTTTCGCCTCGTGTAGTCTCATTGACCCACTGAGTGAGGAAGTTCTCATCAGCAAAGTCAACTAGCCTCCTCCCTTCAGCATCAGCAGTCCTGTCTTCCCACTTTATGCCGCGACAGTTGAAGTCTCCTAAAACTACACACACCCTATCCCTTAGCAGGCAACGGAGTTCGGTGTACAGGGCTGTATCCTCCTCGAGGAAGAGATGCGGAGGTCTGTACACCAAGATTAACCTATAGTTCGTCCCTCCCACGTTCAGATCGACGCCAAGCAGCTCCCGTTCCGATCGGAACTGGCAGTCAACCGGACTCAACGTGTCCCTCACGTATATTAGTACCCCTTCCCCCTCCCCACGGGTGCGATCTTTGCGAAACATTCTATACCCGGGAATTTCGAACTCCCCAACGTAGTCTCTACGATCGGTATGAATCAGGGACTCGGTGGTAGCAACGATATCCTGGTATTCTGATGCTAAGAGCGCCCGTAGCTCGCAAAACTTATTCTTAATCGACGTAGCTAGAGAGAGAGAGAGAGAGAGAGAGAGGAGAGAGAGAGAGAGTTAGTTTTCAAATGAAGGAATGAATGATAGAAGGTGGGTAAATAAAAAGAAACGAAGCAAAAACACAAATGACAGAAGTAGTTGATATGGTGGAAGGAATGAGAGACAAGAAGAGAAGGATACAGGGAAGAACGTAATAATCGGAGAGCAGGGAACGGGGATTAGACAAGGATCTACAGATCTACAGAAGCTAAGGCTAACAAAGACCCTAAGATCCACTCTAAGGTTAGCCCGAGAGAAAGGAAAGAGTAGGGGGTTAAGAGAAGAGAAGAGAATAAGGGGTTAAGTAAGGAGCAACACCTATCACTCGTGGGTTAACATTCATTCAGAAAAAGAGGAAAAAAGTCTCACCATCATCATCCGCCGGCCACTGCCGACAAGTCAGAAAAATAGTCGGACAAAATAGGAGAGGGGTGAAAGATGAAAAGAAGTAAAATAAGAACGCTTACAAACGATGCAAACACAGTCTTAACTCACTGTCATACCATGCAAACTACAAACATGCAAGGAAAGAGAGTTACAGACATGCAAAGTAAGGAGATAAGAAAAAAAAAAAGTAGGTAAAGTTAAACAAAAAGTGGGTTAGTTTACTCTACGAGCTACATCTACGTTCGTGTTAGTCTAATTTTTTTTTTTTTTAATAATAATTTTATTGCTGGCATCACACGCTGGCATGTCACAAGCTGGCATTCATCGTCAACAGACTCATCCTCGAGCACCACCACCAGAGCTCCTGTTGCTAACTTTGTTTTTTTAAATTAAACAACGGTAATACTTTTAAAATGTCTGTCAAGACGGTTCTTAAACATATTAACGCTGATAGAATGAACGACTGACGCGGGAAGATTATTCCATTTATCAATTACTTTAAACGTAAAGAAGTTTTTAGCGATATTAGTAATGAAACGTCTGCCACGCAACGTAAACCCGTTATTGCGAGTATTACTATTATCGAAAGTGAACAGTTTGTCAAAATTTACGTTATCGATGTTGTTAACGATTTTGAAAACTTCAATAAGCTCCCCCCTTAATCTTCTAGTTTCGAGTGAATACAGGTCTAACCTTTAAATCCTATCTTCATAAGGCTTATTGCACAATGACGGAATAAGTTTCGTGGCACGACGCTGAACCCTTTCTAACCTATCAATATCCTCACGCAAATACGGGCACCAAAACTGAACGGCATATTCTAAATGAGGCCTGACTAGGGACTTGTAAAGGGGCAATATAATATCCTTCGATTTAAATTCGAAATTACGCGCTATGAAGCCTAACATCCTATTAGCTTTTGCGCAAGACTCCAGGCACTGGTTCCTAACCTTTAAATCCTTAGATACGCGTACGCCTAAATCTACTTCCTCGTCAACGCTCGCTAACTCCCTATCATCCATCGTGTACGTGTAATTATTGTTGCGAGAACCTATATGCAAAACTTTACATTTGTCTACGTTAAATTGCATCTGCCACTTATCTGTCCACCCCATAATCCTATTTACATAGTCTTGGATCCTATTTCTATCGTCCTCGTTAACAACCTTACCGCCTATTTTAGTATCGTCCGCGAATTTTGACACGTTACTAGTCAATCCTACATCTATGTCGTTAATGTAAATTACGAATAGCAATGGGCCTAACACTGAACCCTGTGGGACACCGCTGCCTACATCCAACCACCCTGATTCACTACCATTAACTACGACCCTCTGTCTCCTAGCACGAAGCCATTCTTCTAACCAGTTAGCTACCTGACCGCGTATACCATGCGCTTTGACCTTCGTAATTAGTCTCCTATGCGGAACTGTATCGAACGCCTTTTCAAAATCTAAATAAATAACATCAGCTGCTCTATGCCTATCGTATTCGCGCACTATTTCGTTATAAAATTCAAACAAATTAGTTAAACAAGACCTATGGCGTCGAAACCCATGCTGACTACTATTAATCAAATCTCTACTTTCTAAGTGATCGATAATACGATCCCTATCTACGGATTCCAAAAGTTTACCGACAATCGACGTTAAGCTAATGGGCCTATAATTGCTAGGAGAAGTAACAAGGAAAATAAGAATGAAGGTGAATCGAAAGAAAATAACAAGGAGGGAGGAGCAGGAAACAGAGAGAGAGAGAGAGAGAGAGGAGGTTGGGATAGCGAAAGGAGAGGGGGAGGCCGAGAGGGGGGATAGCGAGAGGAAGAGGAGGAGGAGGAGAGGGAAGGAGTGAGGGTGGGGGAGAAAGAGGGACTGCGTTGCCTCCACATCTCGGAGAGGAGGGGTGGAGCGCGGCTATTGCAGGGGATTGTACATTGTTCATAACTTGTGAGTCTATTTATTTTGTGAATACATTTCCTCAACATTACAGTTGTTTCTTTCCCTCATTAGATCTGCCTATAGTAACGCAATACAACCAGTTACACCCAGAGTAAAGAATCTGTGGTTTACTGTAACGTCTTGCTGGTCTGACCTAACCTACAGGACTTAGAACCTCCCTGATTCTTTCGGAGTCACAAGGTACCCTAATAATAAAAACGCCCTATTATAATGCCTATGTATGAATGTATCGCTTTTTCTCCATTTTTTTTAATCTGTTGATGCCAGTAGTATGACTGCAAAAGGTTAGAGTGCAATGCAATTGCAAATGTTTGCAATGAGTGCCAGTGCCAACCCCCCTTGTTGCAAGACTCCCAGTGCCAACCCCAGGGTTCCAAAAAAAGAAAGGGGGAGGGGAACTCCCGCAGCAAGCCGGGGGAGTTCACCTGACCTCTTTGGGGGGAGAAGTTGGGACCGCCTCACCCCCCGAAGGGATATACCTAACCAAAGAGAGAGAGTGGAGGAGGAGAGAGAGTAAGAGACCATCCAGCTTCCACGAGAGATGGAAGCTCAATGAGTGGTCATGGTAGCAACACTTGACTTAGAACTCAAAATCCGCCAGTTGGCGTAGAAGCCAGTGTCTCCAGGTATTATCAGCTAGTTGGCCTGAACAATCAAGAAGCACACAAACGCATATAGATCCCTTATTATTATACACACAGCCATATATACTAATTATTTACTATAGAGAAGTTTCCAGAGAGAGAGAGAGAGAGGCGTCTATTTACTTTTGTCATTCATCTCTTGTACAAATTGCTTTCAAAACAGCATTTCTTTTTATTCCAAGAAAGACAAAACGTACCCGATTGTTCATTCTGACGAGGGTCAAGCTTTCACCCCACCCTAGACCTACAGTTTAACGGGGAATCCGAACCTACCCGAATTGTTCATTCTGACGATGGTCAAACTTTTCACCCCACCCTAGACCTACGGTTTAAGGGGAATCCGGTACCCAGCATCTTAACCACTGGGTCACCCAGAGTACCCATTTTATCTACCAACCAAATGTGCGGAAGATGGGTGTGCTACGCATCTAATAATAAAAGAAATACATAGGGCTCTTTACACTGCACATTACTCCATCAACATGCGGAAGGATGTACGTTTACCGAGCGCCGGTTGCAATCACTGGGCATCGAGCATGGACCCGATGCGGTTCTCGTTTCGGTACAATTTTTTCATCCATCTTAATATTCATTCTTTTGATTTGAGAAATCTATATATTAAATTTACCTTTAATAATACGCAATAGATATACTAAACACGTATATTACATTTTGGTAAATTATTCTCTTACAATAACATTCAGCAATCCTTTCTATAATCTTTTATATTATTTTTATAAAGAAAATCCTGCCATTTCAAAGTTAATTAACTGTTAATTTTTATAGAAGAGAGTAAAATACATTTACATTAAATTGTCTTCGCATGCACGATACTTTACGCTTCCAGCCATTATTAAAAATTAACAAAAAATCTTAAAACGCATATCTTAAGTTTTTTTTTTATTCCTAATCCCCCATAAACTTTAAACCGGTGCGAATTTCCCCGATTTCCAAATTTATCTTCCAGCATCGCTAAGTCCCTCATATATATATATATATATATATATATATATATATATATATATATATATATATGTGTGTGTGTGTGCACCACAGGTAAGATAATAAAACAGAAGTTTATGACACGGCCATTCTCTCCATAACCCTCCACAATTAAACTTTAATTAAATCTTAAAACGCATATCTTAAGCATTTTTTATTCCTAATCCCTCATAAACTTTAAACCGATGCGTATTGCCCCGATTTCCAAATTTATGTTGCAGTGTCGCTAAGTCCCTCATATATATATATATATATATATATATATACATTTTAACTGCAAACAACACACAGTATAATTAATGTATAATTATATAATTATATATATATATAATTATATATAATATAATTATAATATATATACACACCACAGGAAAGATAATAAAACAGAAGTTTATATTGCACTGTCACTAAGTCCCTCATATATATATATATATATATATATATATATATACCACAGGAACGATATAACCCTCCACAATCAAATTTTAATCCCTCATATATATATATATATATATACGAGGGACTGCCGCGATTTCCAAATTTTTCTTCCAAGATGGCTGTAAAATCCCATATATATATATATATATATATATATATATATATATATATATATATGAGGGACTGCCGCGATTTCCAAATTTTTCTTCCAATCACGCTAAATCCCCCATATAATACACAACAGGCAAGCTAATAAAACAGATGTTTATCATACACCCGCTCCACAATTATTTTTTTTTAATTATTTTAGATGGTGGTTGTAAATCTTTCATATAAAGTTTTATTTTCCAAACAAAACGTCTCTCTCTCTCTCTCTCTCTCTCTCTCTCTCAATGAATCATTTCTGGAAGGAATCTATGGAATGGGTAAGTTATATCTGACACGCCCCAGAATTCACGGATCAGCCAATTACACCCCAGTAGGCTGAGCCCCAGGACCTCTGGTTGGTGGATAGTAGCACTTACACGTTATGGCCCACCCTAATTTCACCAACAGCCAATAGGAAACTCGTGATTCGGCTATTGGGGGTGTTTAAAATTAGGATAGCATATATAAAAGGTTTTTTTTTTCATCTGGAATCTATAACAGTTGTATTTATCAACCAGTAGTTACAGAAATATCTCGTCATGAGCCAATCACGAAATGTTTTCGGCTTCCAGCAGTTGTTTGAAGATGGAGATGCCGTAGCGCTGTCTACAATTCATCTTTTCGCAGCGGTAGACCGGAGTGATCTCTCCACACAAAGCATTGCAGAAATTTGCAATGGAACCCAACAATCGTCCGTTGAAGACGACATTGAAATGTAAGTAATTAATTTAATTTATGATTCGGGCTTTATACTTCGGTTCATTCAGTGCCTGTGATAGTTAATTTATAAAAAGCCATAATAAATGCGTTTTAAAAAACTAGATTGTGATTAAAGCGAAAGACCTGGCTATGTATATATATATATATATATATATATATATCTCGCTTCATTCAGTGCAAGTGTTATAATTTATAAAAACTCGTAATAAAACGAAGTGAAAGGATATCTACCCATTGGTCGGGCCCAAGGGGCCGGGCTCGTTACACGGTGCTGGCAGATGATGCGTAGCACATCCAGCTAATCTTATTTTTGAAAACTGTCAGGATATCTGCTTTGTGCCTATAATTTGCTGGGCGCCCTAATCGTCGTTTTCTCTTATTGTAACTCTCTCCTCATATATATATATGTATATATGGATGGATGTGTTAACAACCGGAATCGTTACCCGGTGCTGGCAGATGATGCTTAGCACATCTAGCTAATCTTACTTTTGAAACCTGTCACGATATCTGCTTTGTGATTATAATTTGCCAGGCACCCTAATCAGCATTTTCTCTTATTGTAACACTTTAATTAGACTTCAATTTAATTTGACTTTAATTAAAAAAGATTCAGTATGAACTAATCATGTTAATTTCTCCTTAAAGGACCGATGCGGAACTTCATCGTGTTATAACTACCTTTCGCGACAGCTTTGATGAAAGACAAATAAATGACGACGATTTGGAGGCTTTACCGTGCAGCCACCCAGTGACTTGAATACCGCGGTCGAGGTATTGGCTCACATCCGGTCCAACGAATGCCAGGTCATTGAGGATCTAATATAAGTTTTTTTTTAGTTAAGAAGAAAACGCCTTGTATTTTCATTAAATTTATTAAATGGTAGAAAGCATGTTTTAGTACAATTCGGCTTACAGAACTAGCGTCCATTAAATAAGACTAACATTAATGGAAACATTTTACAGTTATAATTATATATATACACGCACGTAAAACTTTACACAATATAGTTACAATTATATGTACACACGTAAAACTTTACACAATACAACGAGTGCGTAAAAATAGGAACCTTTTTTTTAGTCTGTCTGCATACCAATTCATCATTCATCTCAGTCTCGCACAAATCGAATAATTTAAAAAAAATTATAAATCCCTTCCCACGTGACATGTGCAGGAGAAATGAAAGACAGTACATGCCACAAGTGTTACGGTTGAAACATGCCACAAGTATTATTAATATATCCTTGGAAACGGTAAGGATTCCAGACAATTTCAGGGACATGCAGCTGTTCGATAAATTGTACAACCACAGGGTCACTCCAGGGCTGAGTGCCGAGTGAATCAAAATAGTACATTCTTTCCCTATTTTTAAAATAGATTACAAATCAATGAATCCCCTCACCCCCACAATGTCCGTATTCGGGATAAGGCCATACCAATCTCTTGTAGTTGGCAATTTCAATGTTTCATTCCTCGCAAACACACTGATAAATTTGGAGTGCGTGACTCGGTCACTCTTCATTACTCTCTGGAGTGTATACGCGTCCATTTCAAAAGTCTGTGACAACGTTCCTGAAACGGTCGAGCTCTATTAGAGCTTGTGATTCAAGGTATACTAGTACACTAATAGGCGCGTCTATAGGGTCAGTGAACTCCAATCTGACTGAGATGTTCCCACTTTGTTGTGGAGTTAAGTGTGTATTTACACAAGCAGATAAATAAGGGGTAATATCAAATGGGTAAAGGTTAAATTGATCGAAAAATTCTTTCTGCGTTACGCCAAACCCAAGCTCGTCACAGCCACCGGCAGTGTGGGCCAGATTGCTATAAGCTCTCGCGCAGAGCGAGAACACAGCGTCTGATGAGTAGTCCGTAACCATAGTCCCGCCCAATGCAACGCCATTTACGTATAGAGTTATATTTTTAAGGCCGAAATTCTCGAACTCAAATGCGCTCTTTTTATATTTTCCATTCGTCGAAGCGTGATCCTGCATTCCAATTTATATCCTTTTAGGTAGAACTCGCAGGGCCACGTTTTCTAGCTGCCTCGAGGCTAAACCGGCGGGGCACCGTGTATAGTTTGATCTGTACTCTGTTAATTGGGTATTTTACTGTTGCGTGTATTAAATTTTTTTAAATTTCTACATATTTCGGCGAACTTAATTTCACTCGCCGTGCGCGCAGATATGCTTCCATGATGTGAATCACAACGGGCTTTGCGTCCTCTTCTCGATCAGGTCCCAGATTTATGCAAAGCTCAGGATTCGTGCGGTTGTTTTAACTTCATATCCACCCCATTCATAAGCAGTTCCTGGAACGTGAAGTCTGTATGCAGACGTCCAAAACACTCGTATATCTTCTTTTTCGAATTTTTAAATTTATCATTTATAATACTTTTGACTTTAGTATGATAATACCCTCGGCAGTTAAAAAGGTATCCCTCGCTTCTTTTGAAAAGTTGAGGACATTTTCCAGATAGGCTCGTAGGTGATAATAACCCGTTCCTGCAGAGATGTTAACCTGATTTAAATACACCTCACACTGGCTGAATATGGAGTGTAGAAAGTTGGTTTCAGGGTATGCAGAGTAACTATCATCGCAGTCCGTTCCATCTGAATGGGCTATACGCAGTTTAGCGTACATGTGCATACAGCTTGGATCAAAAAAGTATGGGCCTGAGCTGGGTATCACGAATTCTATAGGGGCACTCGGTGAACTAATTGTGTTTAATGGGTTAATTGTAATAAAGTCGCTATGCTCAATAGAAACCTGTGTAGGGGCATATCAAAGAGGGACAGTTCCGATTTACAACATTGTGAGCTACACGGATGGATGAAACGCGCCATGACGAGTCAGAAATAGTGCCACCTCTCTCGACAAGTAGTAATCAGCCTATGATTCGTGAGAGCAGTGTCCTCAGCTTATATCAGTTAAAAAAATGATCAGCCATAGGCTTCATACGCTTAGAACACTTCTTTTTTGATGTCCTTTTACGTTTAGCGCCACGTGTTGGTAACCCTTCTTCCGGACAGCCCTCTCTTCTTCTTTCCGCCACCACGCATTTTTCTCTTTGCATCTTTGATGATTTCGTCCCGTGTACGTTTTAAATGTTTTTTTAGAGCTTCTTTAGGTTTAGTTCCACCCATTATGTCTTCTACGCGTTAAAACCTGATTGTAACGCCTTCCTCCCGAGGTATCTAGCACCCTCTTCAAAATGGGACAGCCGTGCGTAGTATGGTTGAAAAAATGGAGCCCACTCCCACGCTGATATCTCACCCTCGATAGACTGTGAAAGGCCTTCGGGTCATTATAACTGAATGCGACGAAAGTGTAGCTTCACTGTTAAGCTCCCATCACCGAATGGGAAATTTTTTCCCTCAATCGTTCTTATATATATGAGATATTGGTTAATAGATTAGTCGCAACATTCACATAATGGGGCTTGTCATATGTAATGCTCAAACTCTTTCTATGGTTGGGAATGTGTACAATGCGCAGCAGCGCGCCTGGGTGTCCCCAACAAATTGATGCTCCACGATATTGCTGTAAATATAGCACATGTCTGGGGATGGGTAGCTTTCACCCAATTTCTCCAACTTCAACTGATACATTAAGCTGGACAAGTCATGTGCCTCGTGAAAGGTATCTCTTTGGAGGCTGCACATATCGACCCTCGGACAATTGTGAACAGCTCTTTGTCTTTAATATTTCTACTAAGCGTTGATTTTAACTTCAACGTGCGTGCAGGCGTGTCTATGTTTACGACTTCAAAAAGTAAGTCGTTTGTCAGGTACGACTTTTCAAGACTCTTGTTTAACCCCGTCACAATGTCCGTGGCTGTGTCATAATGACCGATTCCTAGTGTTACATTTGTACTATAGTACTGTACCTCACCGAACAGGACTGATCGCATAGTGTTGTCTAAGGTTATGCCTAATTTTTCACACTCATCGACTCTTCTAAGGATCAGAAATATGATCTGTTCATTTTCAAGAGTTAAAAATTTGGTGGCTACTGGAATTCACAAACACCAACTTCGTACGAATCACGTTCCAACTCAATGGGCCCATGGAGTTCTGTTACAAAGTTGGCCAGGGTGTTGTTAGGATGTACAGACAAGAAGAGGACGGGAGTGTGACATAGAAGTGGTTAGGGCCATGTTGCATACTATTTAAGCTTCATTATTGCAGCAGCTTTTATATAGGTGTTGAAGCTTTCTGGGTACCCTAGCCATTTCACCAGGTACATTTTCTCTTTCCTGAACCTTTGCTGCCTAAAATTTTTTCAATTTTAAACACATTTTTCCTAAATTAAATGTCACTTTCTGCAACTCCTCGCGGTAAAAGCCTCCTGCGATTTCTCCCCATTCAAATCTTCAACGTAATACATCATTATCTCGCCTTTAGGTCTCATAGCACTAACTTTAAAAATCTCACGTGTCCATCCTTGCTCAAATCCCTTCGCGAATTTATTTCCCGAACGCGATAGCCTTACATAATCATTGATTTTGAAACGTGTAGAGTGTGGTGGCGGTGTTCCATCTCTTCTCACACCTCTGGGCGCGTACCTCTTTCTAAAACTTCGTTAGGTGTTGTGCCAATCGTACGGTGGTGTGAACGGTTGTATGACGAGGCCAATGATCCCAGAATGTTTATATATCTGTATGTGTTTTTATGGTAAAATAGCGATGCATGCGTTCCTTTATGGTACGTTGAACTCTTTCAGCTAAAGAGGCCTTATGTATAGAATGCTAGTGTAGTAACTGATATTAAACTCTGTCAGCATGTTCTGAAAAGGCGGCCTATAAATTCTTTCCCCATATCCGTACAAAAATAGCCAGGAACCCTGTTTCTTTCAACATCAGCGTTTTGGTAGCTTTAGCAACTGTTTCAGGCGATTTATTTTTCAGAGGAATTAGCCACAGATATCTAGAGAATACATGTATTATGAATAGGATGTAGCGGTAGCCATCAGTACACTGAATATCTTTGCATGTCTGTTAAATCCGCTTGCCAAATAGAGTCAATCGAAGCCGTTGTTGTCCTGGCCGTTTTGAACCTTTTTCTCACCGGCTTATGAAGTGTATAAGCATCCTGCTCCCGCAAAAACCTCTCAACATCTTTTTTCCCGACACCATCATTGTAAACACCTCTGTACAGTCTATTAACACTACCATAGGAGGCGGGGTTAGAAATGTCATAATAACGTTTTCTTAATATGTTAGCCATTTGCGTATTTTAGAGACACGTGGATAAGGTTGGCCGTTTCGTCTCTTCTTTCTCCTCTTCAGAGATGCTACTGTTGGTGGGTGATGGCGTACTCAGTTGTGACACATGCGAGACTTGCTCCAAGTCTTTTAACCTATTCAGATTTCGTATCAATGTTTTGGGGACAGTTCTTTGTTGTAGTCTTGTTTTAATATGCTTCCATCCAGTTGGTGAGGGCCTGTCCCACTTTCTCACCAGATCATGCCCATTGTCGACGATATTGGATCCCTGTACCCTTCTTCCTTCAACAATGACCTCGCCTGTATCGGTCCACTGTATGATGGGGTCATCACTCAATAGATTATAAAGAGTTAAGCCTTTATTCCTCAATGTATATGGGAGACTGTTTTTTAATTCATGCTCGATGTTTTGCGTTCCGTTATTCTTTGGCTGGTCATCTCTAACGTCGGGCCCAGGTCCTATGTCACCATGCTCATCGTTGCTCGCACTGTGCCTAATAACCACGGGGAGCTCTGTCGGATTCTTATAATCTTCGTACTCATGAAGAAATTTCTGCAGAGCCTCTTGGTACAAGATCCTTTTCTCATCAGGTGACTTTTCACTCTATTAATAGGTCTAACAATTCGCTTTCCATTCTTTTAAGCCTATTTTTACGGGGTTCTAGAATCGTGTCTGGATTCTTTGAACTTTGCAGTGAAGCATACACCTCGTGCGGAATCACTACCGCTTTCTTCATTATATTTATCTAGTCAGTAAAGGTCCCAAAACTGAAAATAAGATGGGGAGGAATGGTCCCCCTCTTTGTACAATAATTCGCTTTTTCTTCCCCACAGTTTGACTTTTACGAGCGAGCGTACGTATTATGTTCTTGTAACGACGTAGGCGAGCCTTCTGATGGGGTTTCATTGGCACATTACATTTTATAACATTAAGACAGATTTCGCAGATGCATTTTAAAAAGTCGGAGTCGACATTTTTAACAAACATCTGCTGCAATGCTTGGGGCAATCGTTGATAGATTTATATTAATTCACGATATTTCTTCAGCCTATTTGTCATTCTGGAATATACACCGTTTCAGGCTCGTGTGGGAATATATCCTAAACATGTTTCGCGGGTGAAGGTCACAAAGCAAATATCCATAACGCTGACTTGTGGCTTCTTTATAAACTTCCAAAATCTTCTTTCGCTGTTTCGGGAACATTTCATTGGCTAATACCCAAATTTGTGACACATCTCTACGTTGCGCGAATAGGACTAGATATTGTGTATTCAACGACACATCGCGCATTTATCTATTTTTGAAAAATAGATTCTGATTGATGAAGAAAACGCTTATGTTAAGATGGTGGGAGAATACTGTAAATGTCTCGGCAAACGTTTTATCCATTTCCAACATGAGATCGTCAGTTACAATTACTGTATGTTCATTTCCCTTTTACGAATTAACGTCATATACACCTTTTTGGAACAAAATATCATCTTGGTACTCGTTGAACAGTGATTGATATGTCGAATAGCACCATATTACTTTATGCACAAATTTTGAGAACATCTCCCCCTTATCTTTAATGATTTTAAGCATAAACACAGTTTTACCACATCCTGTAGGGATGGGCTTGTGTACCTGAATTTTTCTATAGATTCCATCTCTAACACGTCACACCACTAAGTGGGTAATTACAAAATATAACAAAATTTAAGTGCTGCTCCTTATATTATTGTGTTTCTTCTTCCACAGAACCGTGAATGACGACGATGTACAGCCCACCATCATCGATATTACAGATGACCCCGATGACCGTGTAGCTACAGACTCCACCCACTCTGACGAACCCAACCCTCACCAGCGATACCTGTAGCACGCGACAATTCAAAGCGGAAGCATGATGAAGAACCCTCCACGTCAGGTATAAAGCGTGCCAGAATTGAGCCGGTTGTTAGACCCTCAGTAATAGAGCCCCAACCCTCTACGTCTTACGACACAACCCCCACATTAGTACTTTCCTTAAATATACCCCCTTATTCCTGTTCAATCCCGGGTGCATCCTCCACACCCGCAGCTTCTCGTGCTGTGGAGGAAGGTATAACATTCGAGTTGGTGCTCACCGCTACCCCCACCCCTGCCCCGACTAGAAATCGGTACGTGGTGAGGGTTGACCCTGGATCTCTGTATAGCAACGGTGTTGGATTGCGCCGCGTAGATGAACGTATTGTGGAGTTTGCCCTTCAGTACCGCGACGACATTAAGTCCGGACGAGGTTATCCTTCAGGTTCAGGTTAGATGACGGGGATGTAGATAATTTTTGGGTAGTAATACCGTTCAGCCGCTTGGCAGCTGTAGACATAGAATATATCTTGGGCCGTGTAATGCAGACCTCTCGAAGTAGTGCAGCCTTCAATATGAACAACTTCATGGTTAATATTGACAGAGTATTCCGGGTTACGAGTCATAGTGCCACACCTTATACTCTTAATTTCAATTCTCAATCTATTTACAGAAAGCATTTAAACGTCGATCGTGGTTGCGGCTTTATAGCAATAGTCTTAGCTCATATGTTCACTGTGCTAAATACAATCGCGTATAATATCTGGCTGCCTACGGTTGTGTAGCGTGCCCGTAAACTGACTTCAGATTATAAGCTTGAGTTTGAGTGTAATATGGGACCTGAAGAGCTGAGAAGGATAAAGCAGGAAATGAATGTTCGTATAGTTGTATTTGGAATGGATGATCGTCGTAGGATTGTGTATGTTTTTAAAAGCTGTGTGAGAGATCGTACAAGACCTCTACTTATTTTGGGATTGTCAGGAACATCATATCTCCCCATCTGTAATATAAAGAATCTACGCTAGTTATGATAAAAGTCGAAAATATGGAAGGCATCATGATTTGTGTAAGGGACGTCTCGAGTTTGCGGATGATATAGTGAAACATTGTAAGGAGTGCTACGTGGTATGTGAGCAGTGTAAAAGCCCCAAATGTGAAAGTCGTGTAGTTGAAACCGAGAAGAGGGAATGTAATGTGTGTAGACGTACATTTTTCAATAATAAATGCTTTCAGCTCCATAAGTCAATGGGCACTTGCAGGAAAATGAGAATCTGTGAATGTGGCATGTTTCACATGATGGATAATTGGGGTAAGTTTGTGCACAAATTTGATGAAATTCACTGCTCTACATGTCATGAAAAATATAAGGCGGATAGAGTGAAGCATGTATGTTATATGAAAGATTGAAAGATGCTAAGCCTAAAAATAGCCCTTGTATAACGGTGTACTACGATATAGAAACATACACGAACGCTGAAACCAAAGAGGTTATTCCACATTTACTCGTAAGTCAGACTATCTGTGATGAGTGCATGGATGTCGAGTGTGATGAGTGTCACAAATTTGGTAAACGAACAAAAGTTTTTAAAACGATTGCAGACGACAGCCCTGTGAAACTCTTTGTATCCTATATTTTCAAGTTAGCAGACAAGTTCAAAACAATGACTGTGTATAAAGAGTTGCTTGAACACGAGTCATCGGAGATATTTACAGGCGACCCCTTGAAAAGAGGCAACAAACTAATACAAATGCAGATAAGAGGTAATGTTCAGTTTAAAGACACCCTGCTGTTCACACCTTGTAAATTAGCCAAGCTACCCAAAGTCATGGGCGTAGCCGCTAAAGTTTCAAAAAGGTATTTCCCTTACACTTTCCTCACTAACGAAACTTTAAACTACGTAGGACTACCTCCACCCAAACATTACCTTAACTACACCAACATGAGTGATAGTGAGCGTGAAGATTTTGACCGCTACTACAACAGTTTTAATGAAACTAGCCCATACAGTATAACTGATGAATGTGAGCGTTATTGCGTGAATGATGTGCGTGTGCTTACAGTATGTTTCCAGGCCTTTAGAAGGATGCACATAGCCCGTTTTAAATGCGATCCGCTGCAAGTCGCAACCACGATCGCCTCATTATGTTTTACGGTGTTCAAGAATAACTTCATACCTAAAAACACCTTAGCCGTCATTCATAGAAGCAATCCCCGCAGTTATGGGCACAAGGCTATTTACTGGCTCATACACCTACAGCAACAGACCGGGGTATACATAAAACACGCCCGCAACACGGGAGATGTACCCATTAAGGTCAATGGTCGTGTTTTTTGGGTTGATGGTCTAAGTGAGGATCCAACCACTGGTGAGAAAACTATGTACTCCTTTAACAACTGCTTGTGGCATGGATGCCCACGCCTTGAGTATGCCGTCACAGGGGACGTCCATGGAGGATCCCCCGCCGCGAGCCTCGCATGGACCCGTAACCGCGATCAACTTATAGGCTCCCAATTCACTCACAAGATCGTGTGGGAGCATGAGTATGCTGCACGGATAAAAACAGATGGGCAGTACCGTGAAGAAATACGGGCCATCAAACGTTCAATGGTGTTGGACCCCCTCAATTGCGGTGACAACTTGTTTGGAAGGCGTGCAAACCCATTCAAGCTACACTTTCCGCCTTCATAGCGCGTAATTTCGAATTTAAATCGAAGGATATTATATTGCCCCTTTACAAGTCCCTAGTCAGGCCTCATTTAGAATATGCCGTTCAGTTTTGGTGCCCGTACTTGCGTGAGGATATTGATAGGTTAGAAAGGTTTCAACGTCGTGCCACGAAACTAATTCCGTCATTGCGCAACAAGCCTTATGAAGATAGAATTAAAGAGTTAGACCTGTATTCACTCAAAACTAGGAGATTAAAGGGGGAGCTTATTGAAGTTTTCAAAATCGTTAATAACATCGATAATGTAAATTTTGACAAATTGTTCACTTTCGATAATAGTAATACTCGTAATAACGGATTTAAGTTGCGTGGCAGACGTTTCATTACTAATATCGCTAAAAACTTCTTTACGTTTAAAGTAATTGATAAATGGAATAATCTTCCCGCGCCCGTCGTGAACTCTACCAGCGTTAATGTGTTTAAGAACCGTCTTGACAGACATTTTAAAAATATTAACGTTGTTTAAAATGATAAAAAAAAACAATTAGCAACAGGAGCTCTGGGGGTGGTGGTCGAGGATGAGTCTGTTGACGATTAATGCCAGCTTGTGACATGCCAGCGTGTGATGCCAGCAATAAAATAATTAAAAAAAAAAATTAGACTAACACGAACGTAGATGTAGCTCATAGCGTAAACTAACCCACTTTTTGTTTAACTTTGCCTCTCCTTACGTTGCATGTCTGTAACTCTTTTCTTGCATATTTGTAGTTTGCATGGTATGACAGTGAGTTAAAACTGTGTTTGCATGGTTTGTAAGCGTTCTTATTTTACTTCTTTTCATCTTTCACCCCTCTCCTATTTTCTCCGACTATTTTTCTGACTTGTCGGCAGTGGCCGGTGGATGATGATGGTGAGTCTTTTTTCTCTTTTTCTGAATGACTGTTAACCCACGAGTGATAGGTGTTGTACTTGCTTAACCCCTTATTCTCTTCTCTTCTCTTAACCCCCTACTCTTTCCTTTCTCTCGGGCTAACCTTAGAGTGGATCTTAGGGTCTTTGTTAGCCTTAGCTTCTGTAGATCTGTAGATCCCTACGTGATGAAGAACAATCCGTACCTCGTAGGTGCACCTGAAAAACTGGTGGGCCCCACCATGCCAACCATCGAGGAGTGTTCAGCTAACTTGAGTGAGCGCTACTTTGGACTCTCTTTCGTAGACGTTCTCCCCCCTCGCGATTTATGGATGCCGACCTTACCCGTCGTTATAGATCACAAGCTCATGTTTCCCCTGTGCGTGAAGTGAGCAGAGGAGAACAACGGGGATTGTAATCATGCAAATAATCAGCGTAAGATCAGAGGTGTATATACCAGCCCTGAGCTGGACCTAGCCGTTCACCGTGGTTACAGAATATTGAAGATACATGGGGTGTGTAGGTTTCAGAAGCTACCCAACCTTTTCACACCATATATAAACGCTTTTTTGAAGGATAAGTAGGAGCATCGAGGTATCCGCGAGGAGTTGATACCGAAGATGAAAAATCGGCTTATATTCATCGTTACCGTGTCCGTGAAGGTTTTCAGTTTGACCGTTCACAAATTGTTAAGAATCCTGGCAAGCGCTTTAGTGCAAAGTTGTGTCTAAACAGTCTGGGGAAAATTTGCACAGAATACTGGCAAAGAAAACGTTCATTTGGCACAAAGTTATAGTGAAGTCTTGGATTATACCAACGATCCCGATAAAGAGGTTATGGAGATCGTATCATTCGTGAATGTAGGTAATACTTACATAATAAAGTACAACATCACCGAACTGGCCACAGATACCTCACTGGTTACAAACATACCTGTAGCCAGCTTCACAACGACCTACACCCGCATCAATCTTTGGAGACTATTGCACTCTTTTGGTCGGAGGGTGATGTACGATGACACAGATAGCGTAATATTTACAGAGAGGGAGGGTGAATACATGCCTCCTATTGGGGAATTCCTCGGAGAATTAACTGACGAGATCAAGGATGAGTATGGTGATGATGCATACGCTGACTCACTTATATCAACAGGACTAAAAACTTATGGGGTACGGGTGAGGGTGGGGGAGGATATGAAATATACCGTGAAGGCTAAGGGTATCACGCTTAACCATGCGAACCGACGAGTCATTAACTTTGACTCGTTAAAGGATCTAGTGTGCTTGGAAGATAAGGACAATCATCCACCCCAACTGACTGTGGGGACCCACAATTTTCGGGCGCAAAAACTGGGGTGTGTGAAGGAAATTAGGGGCACGAAGCTATGCCGTAACACCTATAGGAAACGTTACCAGATGCCTGGTACCTATGATACCGTAACCTTTGGATACCTTAATCCCTATCTTGTGCAGACGTTTCTTCTACACAAGCGTCGTTCTTTACATTAATTATACTGTGTGTTGTTTGCAGTTAAAATGTTTATATATATATATATATATAATATATATATATATATATATATATATATATGTGTGTGTGTGTGTATTGTTAACAATATGTTGATTTATTACGTAAATTTGTTTCAATTAGGGTTTCATTTTCTCCTTTGTGTGCGTGTGTGTCTACCATGCTAAGCTCCGCCCACTGTGAGTTCGGTTATGTGACTCCTGCTATTACCTGGGCATATCTCTATCCCGGCGTGCTCAGTTGACCTATGCAAACCCTAGAGCTCAGTCGTGTATTTTCTCACGTAGACGAAAAAAATAGTGATGGTTACTTTTGATATTGCGTGTTCGACGTTTATGAAGTGGTATTCGGTAAAGTCGGAAGATGTAGTGAATACTGAAAGACGACCTACCCCACCCTCTTTTGAGACTTTTAAGGCTACATTGAATCGCGCGAAGGAAAAAGATGTTCAAATACTCTCTGGATATTGTGGCGAGAGTATTGCCGGATTTCGTCGCACAAACGACGTAATGGACTACGTTGTAGGGCTAAACAGCATAAAAGCGCACATATAACGTGAGGTGAAAGAAACAACGCGTGCAGAAGAGAAGCAACGGATACGGATAATAAGTCTTGTTGATGAGTGGTTGACAGGCGGTATTATGTCATGCTGCATCATACCGAGTACGCGTACTCTGCGGCTGAGAATGTGAACCTTGTCATCATGGACAAGCTAAAGTATTTTTACCACTACATTCATATATATCATGACGAGGTTCGCAGTGAGGTTGTGGCTAAGGAGACCGGTGAATTCCACCGGTGAAAATTCCACCGCGGAAAATTCCACCAGGTTAATTCCACCAATGGTAAATTCCACCAAAGTAAATTCCACCGCGTAAATTTTCACCGCATCAAAAAGATAGACCGAATCTTCAATTTTTTCAGTTGTGTATTAATATTCGTAGAGGTAACAAGTGCTCATTTGGTGAACCGCTCATTTATATATACTCACCAATAGTGAAGTGATCATGCCCTTCTCATTTATTAAAACAGAGAAGAACAAACTAAAACTATGTGATGATGAAAATTATATTTATGAGATGCATACATCCAATACCAACAAAACAAAGACATATTGGCGATGTGAACATTTTTATAACGGCTGTAGAGCCAGGATTCATACACTTTACAACTGCAGTGAACCAGAAATCATTTATTCAACGGGCATTCATAACCACCCAGCAAGCAGTGCAAAAGTTAAAGCTCGAAAGGCAATGAGTGCAATGAAAGATACAATTCAGATGACTGGTACAATATCTTCACGGGAAGTAGTTGCTGCTTCTGTACAGACACTTGATGAGGAAATAAAATCACAGTTGCCAACAGTCCCCAGACTTTCTCGTAATATTCGCAACTGGAGACAAAAAACATTAGGAATTCCAGCGCTTCCAACATGTCGGACAGGCTTCGAAATTCCAGAATCTGTTAAATTTCTTCAGAATGGTTCGTTGTTCTTGGCTTTCGATAGCGGTATAGAAGACACTGCCAGAATCTTAATATTTGCCACTGAAACTGGCTTGAATGACCTCGAAGCATCTAAGTCATGGGCTTGTAATGGCACTTTCAAATGTGCTCCAAACTTGTGGACTCAATTGTTCACATTACATGCTATAATTGGAAATTCTTCTGTGCCACGCTTGTTTGCATTGCTTCCAGACAAACAAGAGGATACCTATCGACGACTATTTTCTGCTGTTCGTGATCTTCGTCCAAATAGTCGCCCTTCGGATTGTCTCATGGACTTTGAAAAGTCAATGCACAATTCCTTCATCTCAATTTTTCACAATTCAAAAGTTGTTGGGTGTCTCTTTCATCTTGGCCAATCATGCTGGCGGAAAGTATGTGAAATTGGTGAGCGCGTGAGATACAATAACGATGCTAATTTCGCAATTAAAATTAAATGTTTTACTGCATTAGCGTTCTTGCCGATTGCAGATGTTGCTGATGCATTTGAAGACCTGTCTGATGATGAAGGCATTCCTGCTGAATTTATCACTTATTTTGAAAGTACTTACATTGGTATTGTGCGGGGACGTGGTGCTCGTTGTAGGAGAAACAATCCACTCTTTCCTATAGAACTATGGAATGTGCATGACCGTATTTTGAATGACCTTCCTAGGTCGAATAACGCTGTGGAAGGATTCCACAACGCTTTACGATCATCGAATCGATAACATCTACGCACCCAAATTTGTGGAAATTTTGCAATGCAATTGCAGGAGAAGAAGCATTAATGCAGACAAAAATTGCCCACATTCCACGTGGGGATAAAACTATCAAGAAAAAAGAAACCAAGTTATAAACGCAAGACTGAAGACATTAGTGGAGAATTATCAAAATGGAGATTCTTTAGATTTTTTAAGAAAAATCTCACATAACTTGCATTCATTTTAATTTTTTTAAGAAGAGTCATATATTACATTTAATTTCATCCTTCAACATATGTTTTTAGTATATTTTAATTTTTTTAAGAAGAGTAATATATTAAATTTAATTTCACCCTTCTATATATGTTTTTTATATATGTAATATTGTAATATTCGTTGTATTCTTCTATTTGTACCCATATGGATAAAATATTTACATTTTACTTATTTAAATCATATTTTATTTTAAATAATTTGGGGTGGAATTTACCTGGTGGAATTTACTTTGGTGGAATTTACCATTGGTGGAATTTACCTGGTGGAATTTACCGTGGTGGAATTTTTCGCGGTGGAATTTACCTACAACAGTAGCTAAAGGCCTGCGTGAGGTTTTGATAGAGTTTAGAGACGAGTATTGATTGTTAATGAAAAGGGATAAATACGGTCATATATTTCTCTCAAATAGCGCACCGGATTGTCAATGTGTGGAGAACTTCTAGTGCGCATAAAACATTAAAACTGAAATTACTCCATGTGTCGGAAAATTGCCCGGTATAATGGCCACAAGTACTCGTATGATTTATGCTAGAACAAATCTGTAAACGATTCAATAGCTTATGGTGTGACTCGCTCCCCCGTCGAGCCGATCCGCCCACTCTTGGCTCATAGTCATCTCAGAGCTTGAACCGACTGGACGTGCACTCCTCGAATATGATGGAACTTCCTTTGAGAAGCATTCTCAATGCCGCGTACGATGTGTCCGTGACGAAGTCATTGCGCGTGTTCAGGCGTGAAACTGGTGCCATTAATGATGCACTTGAAACGGTTTGTAGACAAGCAAACTTTGGTAAACGTAATGTTATTTATTTAAGTGTTGAGGAGATGAAGAGAGTCTTCGCGATAGTTGAGAAGTGGAGGGAGGACCGTTACAAAATACCTGAAGGTGTAGGTACAAGAAGAGTACAGATTAGTGATGCCCCCTCATATGCCGTTGTTTGTACGTTGTGTATAAATAACGATCAGCCATACATTGATATACGAATGATGTGGAAGAATGCATCTGATAATAACGTTCTTGTCCCTACGCGAAACCGCTTCATCCTCGACAGAATGTTTGAAATCGTCGGATTCTGCAAGCTGAAGCCTATATTAGACGCGCGTGTTACGGATATGATTTATTTTGACACGGTTCTTAAATACGCATACACCGCTCTGCTCGACGGATTTATCGAATGTAGGAATGAGGAGGGCGAGAATGGTCTTGAGCTGGATGTTTATTGAAAAGATTTACTCTTCGAAATATCATGAACTTTGGTACAAAGGACTTGAGCGGTACAGGGCAGAGCTCGCCTCCACTGTTCACCCTGAAGAATTATACCTCTATATAATGAGCAGCTGTCGTTACGACTTGGAAGATTATTTCAATTGCCACTATGCGTTGTGAAAAAGAGTTCACGATTGAAAAACTCCGATTTCTAAGAAAAAACCCTCGATTGGAAAGGAGTGTTTATAAACTTGTATTTAATAATGATGTGTTTGCTAACGATACCCTCTTTTTGCGTGCTTTTGACTTTTCTTCTATCCGTGTTTAAAGATAACTTGTCAATCGAATGTAAAGTGGGCACAAAAATAGTACTGAACGATATGAAGGCCATTTACATCGAGTATAGGCGCCCGCACATCTTGAGCGGTGAAATAATGTTAAATCGTATTTACTGCCTAGTGCAAAGCAATAATGATGTGACTGTAGATTCGATTACGTGCGAGTTTAGTGTTTTAGTTAAACGCAGTAGAACGAATGTATTTTGATGTATATTTATTTTCAATATATTTAATTATTTAATATAATTGTGTGTGTGTGTGTATATATATATATATATATATATATATATATATATATAGAGATATATACTGTATATATATTTTTTTTTTCCATCGTTTTGCATATTATTTTATTTTCAATATATTTAATTACTTAATATAATTGTGTGGGTATATATATATATATATATATATATATATATACACATTTTTTTCCTATACTGATATGTTGATGATTATACTCCATTGTTTTGTATATTATTATTTTTTTATCTTTTATTATATATATATATATAATATTCCTAGTTCATATTTCTGATATTATTATTATTAATTTTTATTGCATATATTCTTCGTTTGTATAGGACTGTATATTTATTTTCTATATATTTCGTGAAATTGATTCCAATAATTCGTCTAAATAAAGAGAATGATGTAATGGTGTTTTATTTAATTCTTTTGGTTTTATATATATGAACGATATTATTATTTAATTATATGTATACCAAATGGCTGTTTAGGCCTTCTAAATCGACTGGCGGAATTTTAAGCCAACTGTCAAGAATATCTGAATAGCGCAATCTGGCAGCTGAAAAGTTAATTAATATATACACCTTCCTTCTAGGTCTTCTACGTCAACTGGCGGGTTAAGCCAACTGGCGGATTAATCCAACTGCCGGATAATGCCAACTGGTGGAAAGTCAACTGTCAAGAATATATGCTTTAATTAAATAAATAGCGCAATCTGGCAATTCAACCCTAATAATGTACACCTGAACAAGCCATTTACGCCTTCTAAGAAGCCTTCTAAGCCAACTGGCTGATTAGGACCTTATAAGGCAGCGGGCGCTCGGATGAACTCTCATTATGCGTCTGGCAGGAGCCAGGCGAACACCCCTCTATTCTTCTTAGGTTAGGGCTTAGGTTAGGTTTCCTTTTGGGGGGGTGAGGCCATCCCAGCTTCTCCCCAACGACCCTCCTCCTTTCTCTCCCTCTCTTAGGTTAGGTATACCCCTTTGGGGGGCGAGGCCGTCCCAACTTCTCCCCAAAGAGGTCAGGTGGACTCCTCCAGCTTGCTGGGGGAGTTCCCCTTCATTGCAGCTTGGGGATAATCCCTCCCCCTTGTCGCATAACCGCTTGGAACATTCCCCCTCCCCCTTTGCAACATTGATCAACATTTGCAATTGCATTGCACTGTAACCTTTTGAGGTCATACTACTGATGTCCATATTTCATGTATACATAACCTTTTCGCCCGAGCTGTGGGTATGTGGGCAGACACACGTTGTGAAGATGTGATGATGGTGGTATTCCCACAGTCCAAAGTTTTTCTTGTATTGATGCCCATTTATGAGTAAACCGTTTTTTAAATGATTTTTTAACATTTTACTTTTTATTTATTTATCCCTTGAATTTTTTTTGTTTTTGTTTTTCCACTATTTTATATATTTACTTTTTAATTATTTCTAATTATTTCAACTTTTTTTAAACGTTTGTAACTAATTAATTAATGTTCTTTTGTCAAGTCGATACTACATTCTTTCGTTATATGCCAATCTGTATGCCAGTCTGTATGCCAAAATGAGGGACATAAAATAACACTAAAATAAGAGAAATATTTGTTGTGAAACTAAAATTTTAATTTAAAACATTAACTCTGGATAGGAATTCACGGGTCCCACAAACCGAACACGCAATTCATTTCTGACCCATGATTTCATATTAAGGGTTAAAATAATCTTGGGATTTTTAATCATAATAAGGAATGGGGAGGGCCAAAAATTGGCACAGGGCTCAGGGCAGACGAATGCGGTCCATTGCCTAATTCCTCGATTATTATTACAAACATTATCAGTCGTCGAACCCCTCCCTCACTGTGATCACTTCGCTTATAAGAAACGTTATTTTCTACTGAGCCGCTGCGATAACTTTTGGTATAATTTTCTTGTCTTTTTATGGTTCGTAAAAACACCTTCGACCTAAAATATGCTTAATTGAATCATTACAATTATCATCATTAATGCATCCTTACTACATTTAAAAAAAAGTCTACAAACATAAAATAACAAAATTTGTAATATTGTGTTTTTTATTATTTTGGCGACAGTAATAAAATTTAAAAAACAAATTTCAGTCATCGATAAGGATGTAATTTTTTATGAATTTTAGAAATTTTAAGTTTCTATGCGAACTTTTTATCGAAACGGTACGCCCAGTTTTCCCCTAATACTTTTCAATACGTGACATTTTGAAAATAATCTGTTTGAGAGAAGAGCTTTTGGGAAGAATCTTAATATTGCACTTCCGTCTCACGTTGAAAATTAAAGGTGTGAATCGCGCAAAACAGACGCCAGATGCTCAATGTTCGGGATGAAGTTTACGACAAAAATTCAATTTGGTATTAGCAAAAGTGAAATGTGGATCCGGGCACAGTTTGAATTTTTACCGAGGTTCACCGTATACTACACTATTATTCAAATAGCAATAAGTTGATATCAGTTAATATTAACATATGAAGGAAGCAACACTCGCACAGCTTGCATGCAATGCAGTTATCAGCTGCATTAATTCTGAAAAAAATATAAAAATAAATAAATATATACCTCGTTAACCTCGTTGCTGTTCCGTGCGTTGGTTTCCCTTCACACGAAGGTCAAGCTGGTGGCCCCGCCTCTAGGTCTGACTTGGTGGAGGAGCGAGTTGCTTTCTTACGCTCTCCACTGTACATAGCCAGGTACACCCGGCTCATCTGGTACCGTCCTCAGCCAGGCATCTAGTCTTCTCTTAAAGACTTCAACTTTGACCCCTGTAACGTTTCTGAGGTCATTTGAAAGCTGGTTAAAAAGTCTTGGCCCCCTGACAACCAAGCTATTTTCCTTCAGTGTTGAGGAGGTCCCGTGTCGGGCTTTTAATTTGGGAACACTACACATTCTGCCTTTCCTATTTTCCAGTGTTGTTTGAATGGTAATTGGGTTTAGTTTTAGGTATGGTACCGGTTTTTCGATCATTTTTCCATATGTAGATTAGGGTGTACCTCTCTCTTCTTCTTTCCAGGGAGTACAGATTTAGTTTACGTAGTCTTTCCCAGTAGTTGAGTTCTTTGCGGCCATCAATCTTTGCTGTCAAATGTCTCTGAATTTCTTCTAGTTTATTAGTGTCTTCCTTTTCATATGGGAACATAAGAGTGAGCAGTATTCAAGTTTCGGTATGATCAGTGTTTTGAGCAGGGAAATCATGACTGTTTTGTCCCTCTTCTTTTGAACGTTCTTGTACCTATCTCGCGACTCTTTTTTGCTTTGTTTATCGCTATCTGATTTTGTGTTTCGAATTTCGCATCATCGGTCATTATTACACCCAAATCGATCGCTTTCATATTTCTCTGAATTTCCTGTCTATCTGGAGCATAATATGCAGTCTATCTAAGTTCCTCTTTTCTACCATATCCCAAGAGCTGAAATTTGTCAGTGTTAAAGGTCATGTTGCTCTCTTCTGAACATTTTTATATTTTGGTCGTGTCCCTCTGCAAGGCCTCCACTTCCTTTGCAACGCTGATTTTTCTGCTGATCTTTGTATCGTCTGCAAAGGATGTTACTATACTAGGGTGTGTCAATTTTAGTAAATTCAACAATTCAAAAACTACTAATGCTTAAATGATGTCATATTTTCTAGCAAACTTAGAAATATCTTTAGTGTTGTTTAAAAAAGCCATTTATCTACTTATATTTGACCATAAAGGTTTGAAAAATAACCTAAATATGACTGCAGCATCGTATATCAATGTGCCATTGATATGTGTGGTCAACTTTGGTTATTTTTGGTGTGTAGTATGGTTTCTAAGTTTCACATAGTCACAAATGCTGAAGTTTTGATTGTGAATGCATGTGTTTTCCCTCCTTTTTGACAATTTTGATTACTTCGTAATGTATCATAAATATTGTGTAATTCAAATTATTCAAAATGTTATATGTGACCCAAACTTTCTGTATATTTTGATATGATAGATATATGAAATTGTCATTACTTTGAATAATTAAGTATTGTACCTATAACAACACAACCTTTTATCTGAGCTTATAGGAAGATATTAAGAATTTCAGTAACTTAATTTTATGTAATCATAATCAGTAGACCTATCCAAATTTCAATGACATTTCTTTTGTTCACAGGTCCACAGGATGAGTCAGAAAGAAATCAGAACCTGAAGCAAATCAAGTTGTCACCTAAGTCATTTGGTGGGGACTGGGAGGGAACTTCCACTTGCTGAGCTGCCCACAGCCAGAGATCTGCTGAGGTATGGTTTGTTGAGGAGAGAGATGAGTGAGGAAGACAGGAGGAATTACCCAGTTAATGACCTGATTAACAACGGCATTGTTCCAGGGCTAATGGCTCAGTGGAGAAAGGCCAACGCTCTATTCACAGGACCTGTAATCAACACTGAGGTCAGGATCAGGGCTAAAGTGAAGGCACTGTGGGATGAGGCAGTGAAGGTGTCCATTGGCAATGTGAAGCTAGAGGTCAAAGATAGGTTCATGATGGAACTGGACAAATTGGTGAACATCCTGACCTGTCACTGTGTGATCAGTAGCTGCAGTGAGCTTGGCTGCAACCCTTTCTGCAACGGTGAGGTTCACATTGACTGCAGCTGCAGGAGCGAGCAGAAGATACCAGTGCAGGAGCTTGCCTTCATTAAAGGTCAGAGAGAAAAGGTGGGCAGTGTGGGGGCACACCAAATAGGTCTAGCTGATCACCCTGAGACCAGGAAACAAGAAGCAGTGCTGCAGAGACAGGAGCAGAGAAGGAAGGCCGAGGAGAAGAGGAGGAGGAAGGCAGAGGAGTCAGCCAAGAAAGAAGAGGAGTTGAGGGAGAAGTCACTGCTGGAGATGGAGTTGGAGGAGACTGGAGATATGCTGGAGGAGGCAGGAAGGAGAGAGGAGGACGAAGACTTCATATCAGAGGCTGCGACAACTTCTTCCTTGCCTGTGGCTAAGAAAAAGAAATACAACACTGAAGATATCACCAACATAGCTCTGGCTAGCTTGAGACATCACACTGGGCTGAGAGAAACTGCAGAGATTGCCACTGGTCTTATCACAGAGTTTGACACAGCACTGGTGATTGACCACAACAAGGTGAGGAGGGCTCAGGAGAGACTGACTGAGGAGCTGGTCAAGAAGTTTGATGAAGAGATTATGGAAAATGGCATCTCCTGTATCTTCTTTGATGGGAAAAGAGATGACACCAAAGTGATGATGGAAGCTGAGGGCAGTGACAGGCAGTTCCCTGGCCTTACTAAGGAAGAACACTACACAGTGTGCAATGAACCAGGTGGGAAAATTTGTGGTATTTTGTACCAGAGGAAGCTGCAGAGGAGAGAAGTCATGCTGAGGTCATTGCTGATCACCTGGTGAACTGGCTAAGAGAGAGAGGAGCAGACCAGACCCTTTTGGCCATAGGAGGTGACAGTACTAATGTGAATACTGGCTGGGAGGGAGGAGTAATGCATTATGTGGAGGCCAAGCTTAGCAGGAAGTTGGTGTGGATTGTCTGTGACTTGCACACTGGGGAGCTGAGTCTCAGACACCTGGTGACTGCACTGGATGGCAAAACATTGAGCAACAACAAGTGGTCTGGGCCCCTAGGGAAGATGTTAGACACTGCCACTGAACTGGAGATCAACCCAAACTTCACGAGGATCGCTGTTGGTCATCCTCTACCCCATCTCAGTCAGGAGGTAGTCAAGGACCTCAGCACAGACCAATCATATGGCTACAGAATCATCACTGCCATCAGATCGGGAGAGGTACCTCAGAGTCTAGCTCTCCTGAAGATTGGGCTAGTCTGTCACAGTAGATGGGTTACCACGGCTCTAAGGTTCTGCAGATTGTGGATTTCCAAACATGTGCTGAAGGATAGGAACCTGAAGAATCTGAGGATAATTGTGGCATTTATAGTGGGAGTCTACATGCCAAACTGGTTCAACATCAAGTTAAATCACAGCTGGGTGGAGGGTCCCAGGCATGTACTGTACCAGCTGGAGCTGCTCAGAAGTCAGAAGAAGGAGGTGATAGGAATAGTGATACCTACACTGAAGAGATCAGCCTGGTATGCACACTCTGAGGCTGTGCTCCAGGCCATGCTGTGCATTGAGGTGGAGGAGGAGAGGAGGGAGGCAGTGAAGAGGATACTGGAAATCAGAGGTGAAGGAGATGAGGATACACAGGTAGGAGACTGCAGTGTCAGACCCAGGAAGACTCCTGACATCAACCCGGATGCCACCAAACTCTCGGAGCTTATTGACTGGAACTCTGGCGTGACTGAGCCTCTTCTGACCTGCTCCCTCACCACTGCTGCAATCAAGGAGTTTCTGGATAGACCAATGGAAGTTCCTGCATGGCCCTCACACACACACAGTCAGTAGAGAGGTGTGTAAGGATGACAACTGAAGCAGCACAACATGTTTACTCACAAGAGAGGAGGGAGGCGTACATCAGTGGCCAGGCGGCCAGTAAGGAGCTAATGTCCAGGAACAAGAGCAAGGCAGACATGGCATCCTTGGCAAAGTTCAAGAAACCTATCCAGGGGCGTACCTAAAGTATTTGGCACCCGGGGCGGATCCTTCCTTTGGCACCTCCCATAAATAATTTTAAAATTTAAACACACAGAAAAATATATTATATTTGCAAGTAGATTTTTAAACAGTACAGTACTGTCATAAGCAAATTGGAAATAAGAAAAATGCAGGACATTAAAAATTCAGTGAACAAGTAATACTGCATTTTATTTTATACAAAAACACAGGAAATCCAGTCTCAACGCTCAGCCTATTCTTCAAAGGTAAATCGAGAGGATTCACAGTCTCTGCTTTCGAGCCTTAATTTCTGCAAATTGATCAATGACCTCATCAAAATTCACCTTCTTTGCATATTCATGTTCAATTGAAAGTGAAGCCAGATTTGTCAGTCTTGTGTGACTCATGGTGGAGCGAAAGAAATTTTTTATCAATTTCAATTTTGAAAAACTTCTTTCACATGAAGCAATAGACACACAGACAGTCAAAAAGAATCTCAAACACAGTGACAAGCTTGGCAAAGATTCACAAAAATTCCATTTCACAATAAACTCCAGAAACTGCAATGCTGTCCATTTCTTTGCTTCTTCAACGCTGATTTTGACAGCTTCCAAATGCCTCCGAAGTCGTCCAATTTCCACACTGATATCTTCATCAGAGAATTCATCGAAAATCTGAGTCAAATTTGGAATATACTTCCGAAGTTTTTCTTCTGTTGCAACAACCAAAGTGTTTGGCTGAATAACAGCGAAGATTGACAGAATTTGATCCATTCCCTTATAACGAATCTCCAATTCTTGATGAAAGCGATCAAGACATTCAAACATAGCCTTTTTTACTTCATAAATGCAAAAAAATTCACTTTTTTTTTACGTGAAAGTCAAAATATGATAATGAAAACCCACTCTAATAGACAGAGTTTATTTCCACAACAGTTTCGATGCCCACTGGCATCCTCTTCGGGTGGATACAGAAAAACGAATTTGGAAAGGAATTCGTTTTTATGTATCCACCCGAAGAGGATGCCAGTGGGCATCGAAACTGTTGTGTGAATAAACTCTGTCTATTAGAGTGGGTTTTTATTATCACCTTTTTACTTCCTCTGGCAATGTGAGACCAGCATCCTTTGCCATCTCTCCTGGCATCCTTTTTCGGAGCTTTACTCGCCCTCTTCTCTCCATAGAAATGTCCATTTCCTCACACTTTGTAGTTGCATAATGAATGGCCCTCTCCACAATTTCATTGCGCTGATCTTCAAGAAACAGTATTAGAGCTTGGAGCTTCAGAATGCACTTTTCAAGGGTGATTCCAAATGTTTGCAAGTACTTTTGTGTGAGATTAATTTCTTCCAGGACTTCACACCAGAAAGAAAGGTAACTCAAAAAAGAGAAATCACATACAACAGACAGCAAAATCTGAGCTGATCCTCTCGTGTCCACATTTTCTTTGGGATCGCACAGTACTTCAAGGGTTGAGGTCAGCTTTTCAAAATTTGCCTTCACTGGTTTCACAGCGTCATAATGAGCACTCCATCTTGTCTGGGAAAGTCTTTTGACTGTCATGCCTACATTCTCCATCAGCACTTCCCATCGATGAGTTGAGACTGAAAAGAAGGAATAGATTCTCTCCAAGATTCCCAAAAAAGTCACACATGAAGAAACGCTTCCAAATGAGTGCACTCCGCAAAGATTCAGAGAATCCAGTCCATCTCTCTCCAGATGTCTCAGGATATCCCCTGTGAGCTCAGCAGCAGTCTTTCCGGCAATAGGGAAGAAGCCCAAGAATGATTCCTTTACTTCAACTTTGTCACATTCAATATGGACGTATCTGATCACTTCACACATCTGATCAGTATGGGACACATCAGGAGTGCTGTCAAAAATAATCCCAAAATACTTTGCCTTTTTGATATCACCCGCTATTTTCTCTTTGATGTAATTCCCCGAAAGGCAAATGAACTCAATCTGAATCTTTGGAGATAAATAAGAAGCCACTCTCCTCCCAGATGGAATGGAATGCTTAATCCTTACAAAATGTTCTTTCAAAACTGTATCATAATTTGACAGCAACTCTACCAATTCCATGAAGTTTTCTTTGTTTGCTGATGACATGTCCTCTTTGTGACCACGAAAAGGAAGATTCTGGTGAGCCAGAAACAAGGTTACGTCCAAGAGGCGATTTAAAATATCCCTCCATTTATTTCTCTCCTTGTCCATTGTTGCTTGATGAACTTGATCAATGGTTTTTTGAAGCTTCAACCCTGCTCCCTAGGTCTTCCATTTCCCCAGGCATGAGAGATGCTGCTCAGAAGCCTCATGGTCAGACACCTTTGGGTTTAGCTTCCACCATGCTTGAAACCCAGTGACAAAGCTGGATGTTCCAATTCCTTTGTCATCAAGAGCAAACAGTCTGCAGCAAAAACAAAACAAACTTTCTTTTGATGGAGAGTAAACCATCCATGTTCTCAAAACTTTCTCGCCATTTGGCAGAGCCTTTAGAACCATGCAGTGGTCAGCTGTCGACTCTTCCCTTTGGATTTCTATCCTTGTCTTTGAACTGCACTGAAAAGTCCATCCCTATTTTGGGAGGGTTTACTTCCCCTCTTAATAAGATCAACTCTCAAGTCATTTGGAACCGGGATTGGCCAAGCAGCGACATCAGAATAAATTGAAAATTTGAAAATTTATGCTCAACAAACTGATGACTAAAACGTCAACAAACGTTCGCCTTTCGATGTAATTTTTATAAAATATTTAATTTTTCGTTTGTAAATTTTGTATTGCCAATAAAAATAAAAAAAAAATTTGTAGTGGAAATTAACATTAAGCCGTTGTAATAGTTTGAACATTTTAAAAAAAAATTTCTTACTTTGGCGAATTTTTCATTTGGTTTGAAAACTTGTAATGGTATTTCAACTCTCCCGATGGCACCCCCGTCCTGGCTGTCACCCGGGGCAGACCGCCCCCCTCGCACCCCCCTTAGTACGCCACTGAACCTATCTATATTTCTAAGTTTTAATACTGAAATACAATAAAAGTGTCTTTAATTGTATGTATGTAAAATGTTGTTATATATGGCATCCTTGGCAAAGTTCAAGAAACCTATCTATATTTCTAAGTTTTAATATTGAAACACAATCAAAATGTCTTTAATTGTATGTAATGTATGTAAAATGTAGTTATATACAATAAAAAATACTTGCAAAAATTACTGATTTTTCGTAAATTTCAACTTCAAATATAAGTAGCTAGGAGTGGTCAAATCTGGATTTTAAAGCCATATTTCGATTTAGCACATAAAAATGCATCATTTGGTCACTAGTAGTCTTTAAAAATCTAAAGACTTCACTTTGCTCCCTAAAATTGACACACCCTATTATTATACTGTTGCTGTTTAGTCCGCTGTCTATGTCTGTTAGCATGATAATGAATAAGAGTGGGGCCAGTATTGTACCTTGTGGTACTGAGCTGCGTACTTCAGATTCTGATGATGATATACCTTGAATTTTCACGACCTGTATACGTTCTCTGAGGAAGTTGTAGATCCATTTTCCCACTTCCCCTGTTATCCCCATATATTTCATTTTATGTGCTATTATACCGTGATCATATTTGTCGAAAGCTTTAGCAAAATCTGTGTATATGACATCGTAGTTGTCATTTCCTTCCAATGCATCTAGGATATTGTTGTAGTGTAGTTGTGATAGGCATGACCTACCTGATCGAATCCGTGCTGATTTTCGTTGAATCTTTCCAGTGTCTCCAAGAAATCATAAATTTTCTCTAACTATTTTTTCAAATACTTTGGTAAGGTGAGATATCAATGACACTGGTCTATAGTTCTTTGCTTGAAAGCTGTCCCCTCCTTTATATATAGGGACAATGTTTGCTCTTTTCAAGATGCTCGGTATTTCCCCAGTGTCTAGGGATCTTCTCCATATCCAGTATAAAGGTATAGCTACTTAATTTTTACAGTTTTTAATCAATAATGCTTTCCAATTATATATACATATACATATATATATATATATATAATATATAATATTTAGGAGAAATCCAATGACAAGGAGAAATGTAAATGCCATGAAAAGTCTTCTTTAATGCGCAACGTTTCGAGCAAATACGCTCATCTTCAGGCTGTATGATAACAATGTGAAATTAAAATCAATAATTGAATGAAAAACCAGACAAAGAAAATTTCTATAACCTATTCATAAAGGCAAACTTTAAAAGACTGAAAAAAGAGGGTTAAATTCTAAGTTATACAGATTTACATTTAAAATTAAGAAGCTATTTTTAAATACATATAGTAAATGTGAAATTAATACACTGGAAAAATTAACAATAGTACACTGGAATAATGAAACTAACTAACCTTTCACTGCAATTTCCGAGGCTAGACTGATTTAAGCACAAAACGAGAAAACATAAGATAAGATAAGATAAGATAAGATAAGATAAGATGGTGAGGGCGATTGGGGAAGGGGGGATTATAAGGAATTGGGGAAGGAGGAGGGATTATAAAAAGTTTAAAGGGACGGCTGATGAGTCAACATTTAACGTCGGGGTCAAAGTTTTAATATAAAGCGATTCCAGAATTCTAAGTGAGTTGGGACAAGTATTACAACCAAGAATTTTAAAATTTTCTAAAGTGACATCAGTTTTACATTTGATACTGTGTTCCCGAATGCTAGAAACTTCTTTAGTTTTTAAAATTTTACCTGTTCGGCCACTTATTCCCATATGCGAATAAAATCTAGCCCTGAGAGAGCGAACAGTACTGCCAATGTAATTCCCAAGGAGACACCTAGGGCAGGTAAATAAATATACAACACCGCTACGCAACGAGTCAGGGGTTCGATCCTTCGCTGAGAAAAAGCTACCTAAAGACGTTTTATTAATAAATATGATGCGGAAATCAGTATGATAAAAAAATTTCCTAAACAACTTTGTAAATTTAAGCTTAAATTCCTTATTCAAAGGACCCATTTCAGGTACCAAGAAATATTTTATATCCTTCGGCACTGTAATACAAGGAAGTTGAGGGCTATAAACATTATTTAAGAAGGATCTAATTAGTTTATCTACATATTGAACAGGAAAACTATTATTGGTAAAGTATGATCTTAGATTATTAAATTCATCATTAAGTAAGGTAAAACTAGAGGTCAAATTATATCCTCTGAACTATAAGATGTCTTGTATTAAAACTCTCCTGTTCAGAGGATATAATTTGACCTCTAGTTTTACCTTACTTAATGATGAATTTAATAATCTAAGATCATACTTTACCAATAATAGTTTTCCTGTTCAATATGTAGATAAACTAATTAGATCCTTCTTAAATAATGTTTATAGCCCTCAACTTCCTTGTATTACAGTGCCGAAGGATATAAAATATTTCTTGGTACCTGAAATGGGTCCTTTGAATAAGGAATTTAAGCTTAAATTTACAAAGTTTTTAGGAAATTTTTTTATCATACTGATTTCCGCATCATATTTATTAATAAAACGTCTTTAGGTAGCTTTTTCTCAGCGAAGGATCGAACCCCTGACTCGTTGCGTAGCGGTGTTGTATATTTATTTACCTGCCCTAGGTGTCTCCTTGGGAATTACATTGGCAGTACTGTTCGCTCTCTCAGGGCTAGATTTTATTCGCATATGGGAATAAGTGGCCGAACAGGTAAAATTTTAAAAACTAAAGAAGTTTCTAGCATTCGGGAACACAGTATCAAATGTAAAACTGATGTCACTTTAGAAAATTTTAAAATTCTTGGTTGTAATACTTGTCCCAACTCACTTAGAATTCTGGAATCGCTTTATATTAAAACTTTGACCCCGACGTTAAATGTTGACTCATCAGCCGTCCCTTTAAACTTTTTATAATCCCTCCTCCTTCCCCAATTCCTTATAATCCCCCCTTCCCCAATCGCCCTCACCATCTTATCTTATCTTATCTTATCTTATCTTATCTTATGTTTTCTCGTTTTGTGCTTAAATCAGTCTAGCCTCGGAAATTGCAGTGAAAGGTTAGTTAGTTTCATTATTCCAGTGTACTATTGTTAATTTTTCCAGTGTATTAATTTCACATTTACTATATGTATTTAAAAATAGCTTCTTAATTTTAAATGTAAATCTGTATAACTTAGAATTTAACCCTCTTTTTTCAGTCTTTTAAAGTTTGCCTTTATGAATAGGTTATAGAAATTTTCTTTGTCTGGTTTTTCATTCAATTATTGATTTTAATTTCACATTGTTATCATACAGCCTGAAGATGAGCGTATTTGCTCGAAACGTTGCGCATTAAAGAAGACTTTTCATGGCATTTATATTTCTCCTTGTCATTGGATTTCTCCTAAATATTAAATTGAAGCTCTGTAGAAGCAACCCGCATGATTATATATATATATATATATATATATATATATATATATTATATATTATATATATATTACACACAGACCGTGCATGGAAAAAGGAACTCTTCTGGGAAAATTAAATCCACTATAGTTCGAATAAATAAGGGTAAATGACAAATACTATAGTTTTTATTTTTCATGATGTTAGCCCGACGTGGGCAACGGGTAACTCGCAAAGAGGCCCCAAAATATAGCTTCCCTCACCAACTATTTGCCAAGCAGATAGGTTCCAGCTTTGGGACAGGATCTAGGGTTTACAGCTACACCTAGCCTACTATATTCAGAACCTCAATATACTCAAGAATTCCCTATCTGCTTGGCAGATAGCTGGTGAGGGAAGCTATATTTTGGGGCCTCTTTGCGAGTTACCCGTTCCCCACGTCGGGCTAACATCATGAAAAAGAAAAACTATAGTAGTTGTCATTTACCATTACTTATTCGAACGAAAGTGATTTTAATTTCCCCAAAAGAGTTCCTTGTTTCATGCACGGTCTGTGTGTAACATAAAAAATCTCAGGGGACCATTCTGAGTTCAATCCCATATATATATATATAATATATATATATATATATATATATACACACACACACACACACACAGAGTGTATATATGTATACACACACCCTGTCCAAATTATTAGACTCAATAACTTGACTGAGTAGACTGACAAGATTCTTCGGACACTTGATGGAGACATATTCAGTTTATGGGAGTAGTATAGCCGAAAAAGGGGAGAGTGCAAGAATGTTGCAAGTTATTATGTAATGTTGCAAAGGGGGTGGGGGTTGTTGCAAAGGGGGTTGGGGGGGTTGCAAGAAAAATTAAAAAAAAAGGAAAAAAATAAAAAAAATAAAAAAAAAGAAGAAAAAAAAGGAAAAAAAAAAAAAAATTACCCCAAAGGGCCCTTTGTTGCCGGTTGCAAGGGGCATGCAACTTGGAGGTGGAGTTCTCCCCCAAGCTATTCCCCCCAAAGGACCAGAAAGAAGGAGGAGAGAAAGGAGGAGAGGTGTTCACCTGGCAGGAGCCAAGTGCATATTAAGACTTCAGCCGAGTAGGCGTTGTTTTATAGGCTCCTAATCAGCCAGTTGGCTGAGCCAAGGGGGGGAGGGGTACACCTGAAGGAGAGAGAGAGAGACACCTGAAGGAGAGAGAGAGACACCTGAAGGAGAGAGAGAAAAAGAGTAGTGGCCTTTGACTGCAAGGCACGCAACTTGGAGGCGGAGTTCTCCCCCAAGTTATTTTCGTTTTCCTAACCTAAGAGGCCTCTAAGGGGTTTTCCCAAAGGGCCAGAAAGAGAAGGACCAGAGGTCCTTGCTCGGCTGGGAGCCGAGCTTGAATGACTCCGTCAGTCGTCTCTCGGTCTTTTATAAACCTCTATTCTGGCTGAGTTGCCAGATAGCGCAATGTATTCAGTTGCCAGATAGCGCCATGTGTCCCAGAAAACCATATATTAATCATCCATTTAAATAGTCTACCACAATATATATGACGGTAGTTAATCCAATTAAATTCTGTTTATTAAATAAATAATTTTACACACTTAATTTTTATTATAAATATTTAAGTCACGAATAAAGAAAATTTATGAAACAATTCATTTAAAAGTTGAAATTAACCAAAAGACAATCCGACGAAACAAATAACGTAGTTAGCCTATTCAGCCAACCATAGAAAACAGAATTATAGAAAACCAATTAGGTTTTTATGGATAACTAGTTTATCTTGACCTAAGTTTACTATAATTATATATATACAGTCTTTTAAACATCTTGTGATATGTATATATATTAATTTTTTATTTATTTAAAACAAGTTTGAATGTTTTAAACTTTCCAAACAACATGAGCAAAATTAAACGATAAATATTTTCTAATTTTTTAAGATAGATAAATAGATATATATAGTGTTTCACATAGATGTATAGATGTATATAGTGTTTAACGATTAGAAGCAAATATAGCATTAACTTGAACTTCATTAAACTTGAAATTAGCAAAAACACAATCCGACGAAACAAATAACGTAGTTAGCCTATTCAGCCAACCATAGAAAACAGAATTATAGAAAACCAATTAGGTTTTTATGGATAACTAGTTTATCTTGACCTAAGTTTACTATAATTATATATATACAGTCTTTTAAACATCTTGTGATATGTATATGTATATATATATATATATGTTACTCGTCCGGTCCGGTTATAGCGGATTGGTACACGTCATAACTCCACCCAGCTACATCGGCAGCCAATCACTACGAACATCTGGTCTTTTGGGGCGGAGCTTGGCGATTGTGCATATAAAAGGGGCTATTTTTCAGTTGGGAGTAACAGTAGCTATTTTCGCGTCAGTGAGTAATCATTCTCTCCACCATGGATCTGTACGTCTCCCCAGACTTGTATGAAGAAAGTGACGCTGCAGCATTAACGACAATTAGTCTTTTTAACGCGATTGACCGTGATGAATTATTCCCAACGCAAACCGTAGAAGATATTTGCAGTGACGCTCCTTACAATCCGACGCAAGGGACTACCATAGAAATGTAAGTGTCTATAAATCGATTTATTTATATATATATATATATATATATATATATATATATATATGGAGAGTTGTAGTATCTCGTCAAATAGATACTAGCCAAAAAATTTTTATGTCAATCAATGTTATTTGGTTTTACCTCTTATCCCCATTAGGCTAAAATCGAATTTTTTTTATGGCAATGAATGTTATTCCTCGAACCAAAGATATCTTCACATAATGGGGATCTGTCTATATACTCTGTATATGTTTTAAAAGAATGAACATTATTCCTTTAAGGTCCGATGAGGATTTGACACGTGTTATACAATCTTTTGAAGAATCTCGGAATACGGGGGATATACTGAACAGTCAGCAATGTCACACATCCTCCACCATGGACCTGTACGTCTCCCCGGAATTGTATGAAGAAAGTGATACTGCAGCATTAACCGCAATTAGTCTTTTCAATGCGATTGGCCGTGGTGAATTATTCCCAACGCAAACCGTAGAAGATATTTGCAGTGACGCTCCTTACAACCCGACGCAGGGGACTACCATAGAAATGTAAGTGTCTATAATTCGTTTTTATATATATATGGAGAGTTGTAGTATCTCGTCAAATAGATACTCGCCAAAATTTTTTTATGTCAATCAATGTTATTTGGTTATCCCCATTATGCTAAAATCGAAATTTTTTATGGCAATCAATGTTATTCCTCGAACCAAAGATATCTTCACATAATGGGGATCTGTCTGTATACTCTGTATATGTTTTAAAAGAATGAACATTATTCCTTTAAGGTCCGATGAGGATTTGACACGTGTTATACAATCTTTTGAAGAATCTCGTAATAGGGAGGATATACTGATCAGTCAACAATGTCACACCGAAATAATGTAAGTGTTTTTCGATCTTTTTGGGATAAGAAGACACAATATATTTTCATAAATTTATTAAATGAAAGAAATCAGTACAATAAACAACTACAGAATATATCGTTACAAATATACGAACAAAAACATTATAATATACAACGAGTACATACAATTGGAAAACGGATTTTTATCTGTCTGCATACCATTTCATCGTTTCGGCGAGTGTGACACGGGTCAAATAAATTTAAAAAATTTATAAATTCTTTATCACTTGACATATGCATGAGAAATGAGACGCAGTACATTCCGCAAACATTAGTAAAATATCCTTGCATGCGAAATGGGTTCCATACAACTTCGGGAATATGTAACTGAGCGAGAAATTTTACAATAATAGGGTCACTCCAGGGTTGAGTACCGAGTGAATCAAAATAGTACAGGCGGTGTCTATTTTTAAAATAGACAGCGATCCAGTGAATCCCTTCATTACCGATGATGTCTGTGTTCACAATAAGACTACCGCATTCTCGCGTACTTGGCAAACTCAATGTTTCATTCTTCGCAAACACGCCGATAAATTTGGAACGTGTGACTCGCTCCATTACTTTCTGAAGTGTATTAGCATCCATTTTAAAAGTCAGTGATAACGCTCCTAAATCTATCTACTTCTATTAGGACTTGCGATTCGAGATATACTAGTACACTAATAGGAGCGTCTATAGGCTTGGCGAATTCCAGCCGCACTGAGATGTTTCGCTCTGCTGTGGGTTAAATGGGTATTTACGCTAGCAGAGAAGTCAGGTGTAATGTCAAACGGGTAAAGGTTAAATTGATCAATGAATTCTTCCTGCGTTACCCCATTACCAAGCTCATCACAATCACCTGCAATATGGGTCAGATTACTATAGGCTCTGGCACAAAGAGGTAACACAGCGTCTGATGAATAGTCCGTACCCATTGTTCCACCCAAAGCAGTGCCATTAACTTATAGTTATATTTTTAAGTCCGAAATTCTCGAATTTAAAGGCACTCTTTTTATATTTTCCATTCACCGAAGCATGGTCCTGCATGCCGATTAATATCCTTTTAGGAAGATTTCCCAGGGCAATGTTTTCTATCTGCTTCGATGCCAACCCTGCAGGAACCGTATATAGTTTGATTTGCACTCTGTTAATACGATATTTCACTCTAGCGTTTAGTAAATTTTTCTCAATTTCTAGTTGTTCTGGTGAACTTAATTCCACTCGCCGTACGCGGAGGTATGTGTCCATAATGTGAACCACAACGGGTTTTGCACCCTCTTCTTGATCCGCATCCAGATTTAAGCAGATCTCAGGACTCGTGCGGGTGAGCTTTATTTTCATATCCACCCCGTTGACAAGCAACTTCTCCTGGAAAGTGAAATCTGTGTGCAACCGTCCAAAACACTCGTATATTTTCTTTTTAGAATTTTTAAATTTGTCCTTTATACTATTTTCATCTTTAGTTTGATAATATCCCTCGGCACTTAAAAAGGTAGCCTTCGCTTCTTTGGAAAAGTTGAGGACATTTTCCAGATAGGCTTGTAGATGATAGTACCCCGTGCCTGCCGATATGTTGGTCTGATTTAAATATACGTCACACTGGTTGAATATGGAGTGCAGAAAGTTTGTTTCAAGGTATACAGCATATTTGTCATCGCAGACCGTTCCATCAGAATGGACTATACGTAGCTTAGCGTACATGTGTACACAGCTTGGATCAAAAAAGTAAGCACCTGAGCTGGGTATCACGAATTCTATAGGTGCACTCGGGGAACTAATTGTGTTTAAAGGGTTAATTGTAATAAAGTCACTGTGCTCAATAGAAACTTGGGTTGGCGGGAGCTCAAAAAGGGACAGCTCCGATTTACAGCATTGTGAACTACATGGGTGGATGAAGCGTGCCATGGCGAAATAGTGACTCCTCTCTCGACAAGTGGTAAACAAACTATTCATGAGATCAATGTCCTTAGCTTATATCAGTCAAAAAAGTGGTCAATCATAGGTTTCATTCGCTTACAGCACTTCTTTTTTGATAGCCTTTTACGTTTAATACCACGTGACCCCTTCTTCTTCGGGGAGCCCTCTTCTTCTTCCCGCCACCACGCATTTTTCTCTTTGCATCTTTGATGATTTCGTCCCGTGTACGCTTTAAATGTTTTTTTAGAGCTTCTTTAGGTTTAGTCCCGGCCAATATGTCTTCTGCAGTGTTAAGGCCTGATTGTAGCGCTTTCCTTCCAAGGTATCTAGCACCCCTCTTCAGCAAAGGAACAGCCGTACGTAGTATGGATGAAAAAATGGATCCAAGTCCACTACCGCGCTGGTATCTCACCCCTCGATAGACGGTGAAAGGCTTTCTATCCATTATAACTCATTGCGTCGAAAGTGTAGCTTCACTGTTAAGCTCCCGTTACCGAATGGGAAGTTTTCACCCTCAATCGTTCTTATATATATTGAGATATTGGTTATTAAATTAGTTGCGACATTCACATAATGGGGTCTGTCATATGTAATACTCAAACTCCTTCCTCTATGGTTGGGGATGTGAGCAATGCGCAGCAGGCGTGCCTGGGTATCCCCACCAAACTGGTGCTCCACTATATTACTGTAAATATAGCACATGTCTGGGGACCTTTCAGCCAATTTCTCCATCTTCAATTGATACATTAATCTGGACAAGTTATACTGTGTCTCGTGAAATGTGTCTCTTTGGAAGGCTGCGCTATATCGGCCGTTGGTTAGAATTTTGAACTTTCTATGTTCTTTAAGACGTCTGTTAGTCTTTGATTTTAGGATTAGTGTATGTGCAGAGTTGTTTACGATTTCATATACTAAATCATTCGTAAGGTTTGAGTTTCTTAAACTTACGTTTAAGCCTCTCACAACATCCTCGACCGAACCATATTGACCCGGTCCTAGTCTTACTTCTGTACTGTAATACCGTGCAGCCTTAGTCCGAGCGATACGCATAGTCTCATCCATAGCTACCCCAGCTTTTTCACACTCGTCAATGTCTCTAAGAATCGTAAAAACGGTTTCTTTATGTTCAATATTTATAAAGACGGTGTCCAGCTGAATTTCACATATCCCCACCTCATACGAATCACGACCCAACTCAATGTGCCCGTGGAGCTCTGTTACAAAGTTGGCTAGTGTGTTGTTAGGGTGTACAGACAGGGACGAGGAGGACGGGAGTGTGACGTAGAAATGGTTAGGAGCCATGTTGCATACTATTTAAGCTTCATTATTGCATCAGCTTTTATATAGGTGTTGAAGCTTTCTGGGTACCCTAGCCATTTCACCAGGTACATTTTTCTCTTTCCTGAACCTTTGCTTCCTAAAATTTTCTCAATTTTAAACACATTTTTTTCTAAATTAAACGCAACTTTCTGCAACTCCTCGCGGTAAAAACCTCCTGAGATTTCTTCCCCATTCAAATCTTCAATGTAATACATCATTATCTCACCTTTAGGTCTCACAGCCCTAACTTTAAAAATCTCGTGTGTCCATCCTTGCTCAAAACCCTTTGCGAATTTATTCCCCGAACGCGACAGCCTTACATAATCATTGATTTTGAAGCGCGCAGAGTGTGGTGGTGGTGGTGGTGATCCATCTCTTCTCGGGAGCGTACCTCTTTCTAAAACTTCGCTAGGTGTTGTCCCAATCGTGCGATGGTGCGAGCGGTTGTAGGATGATGCCAATGATTCCAGAATGTCTAGAAATCTGTAGGTGTTTTTATGTGTAAAATAACGGTGCATGCGCTCCTTTATGGTGCGCTGAACTCTTTCAGCTAAAGAAGCCTTATGTATAGAATTGGTTGTGTAATAGCTGATATTAAACTCTGTCAACATGCTCTGAAAAGCACGGCCTATAAATTCCTTCCCCATATCCGTACAAAAATAGCCAGGAACCCTGTTTTCTTTTAACATTAGCGTTTTGGTGGCTTTAGCAACTGTTTCAGGTGATTTATTTTTCAGAGGAACTAGCCACAGATATCTAGAGAATACGTCTATTATGAATAGAATGTAGCGGTAACCATCGTTATACACAGAATACCTTTGCATGTCTGTTAAATCTGCTTGCCAAATAGAATCAATCGAGGAAGCCGTTGTCTTGGCTGTTTTAAACTTTTTTCTCACAGGCTTATGAAGCGTATAAGCGTCCTGCTCCCTCAAAAATCTTTCAACATCTTTTTTTCCTACTCCGTAAACACTTCTGTACAGTCTATCTACGCCGCCGTAAGAGGATGGGTTAGAAACGTCATAATAGCGTTTAGTTAATACGTTAGCCATTTGCGTATTTTAGAGGCACGTGGGTAGGTTTGGTTTAACCTCTTCTTGCTCCTCTTCAAAGGTGTTACCGCCGGGGGTGACGGCGTCTTCAATTGTGTCACATGCGTTGCATGTTCCAAGTCTTTTAACCTGTTCAGATTTCCTATCAACGTTTTAGGGACATTTATTTGTTGTAGTCTTGCTTTAATATGCTTCCAGCCTGATGGTGATGGCCTATCCGACTTTCTCACCAGATCATGGACAATGTCTACGATATTCGATCCCTGTACCTTTGATCCTTCCACAATGATCTCCCCTGTATCGGTCCATTGTATGGCGGAATCCTCATTCAATAGATTATAAAGACTTAAGCCTTTACTCCTCAATGTATGTGGGAGGGTGCTTTTTAATACATGTTCTATATGTTGTGTGGCTAATCTTTTTGGTTGGTCAGCTGTATCGTCGGGCTCAGATCCTATGTCGCCATGTCCATCGTCCCCCGTGCTGTGCCTAATAACCACAGGAATCTCTGTAGGGCTCTTATAATTTTCGTACTCTTGAAGAAAATTCTGCAGAGCTTCTTGGTATAAGATTCTTTTCTCATCAGGTGTTTTTTCACTGTTTAATAGAGCTAGCAATTCGCTTTCCATTCTTTTAAGTCTGCTTTTACGGGGATCTAGATCCGTGTCTGGATTCCTTTGCAGTGAAGCGTACACCTCGTGAGGAATCACTACCACTTTCTTCATTATATTAATCTAGTCAGTAAAGGACCCAAAACTGAAAATAAGATGGGGAGAAATGACCCTCCTGTTTGTACAATAATTCGTTTTTTCTTCGCTACAGTTTGACTTTTACGAGCGAGTGCAGGTATTATGTTCTTGTAGCGGCGTAGGCGAGCCTTCTGATGGGTTTTCATTGATACATTGCAATTTATAACGTTGAGACAGATTTCACAGATGCATTTTAAAAAGTCGGCATCGATATTTTTAATAAACATCTGCTGCATTGCCCGGGGCAGTCGATGATAGATTTTTATTAATTCACGGTATTTCTTTAGTCTCTTTGTCATTCTGGAATGAAGGTCGCAAAGCAAATATCCGTAACGCGTGCTTGTAGCTTCTTTATAAACTTCCAAAAACTCCTTACGCTGATTCGGGAACATTTGATTGGCTAATACCCCAATTTGTGATACATCTCTACGTTGCGCGAATAAGACTAGATATTGCGTATTTAACGACACATCGCGCATGTATCTATTTTTGAAAAATAGATTCTGATTGATGAAAACAACTCTCCTCCTTTCTCTCCTCCTTCTTTCTCTGGGGATAACGCCGCCTCCAAGTTTTCCTTGTTGCACCTGCAGCATCCCCCCTTTGGGGGAATTTTTTTATTTTTTTTTATTTTTTTGTGCAACAACCCCCCTTTGCAACACCCCACCCCCCTTTGCAACAACCCCACCCCCCTTTGCAACACCCCCCACCCCCTTTGCAACATTCCATAATAACTTGCAACATTCTTGCACTCTCCCCTTTTGCGGCTATACTACTTATGGGCTATCTCTCTGTGAAAAAGTATCGGCAATCAATAAACCACTAATGTGCGCCTTTTCACGTGGCATAATATCACACAATCCGCCCATATTATCAATTAGAACAAGAACAAAGAAAATAACTACAAATCTGAAAAGTAGCTAGGTACAGTTAAAATTTCACACACTAAACTATAGTGGAGCATAAAAGGTATATTAATTTTAGAAAATTTAAGCTTCTTTCTGAAACAACATTCAATCAGTGTAAAGAGTGCTTTGAAACTGAAAAAAATGGTAAACAACACAAGGTGTTACAGATGACGTGCGAAGCTAGATTTCCTTATCACAACATTCCCCCTATGTCCCCCCCTTCAAGACTGACACTCGCATCTACACTCACACATTATGTTAAGAAGAAAGTAGCAAATAATTTAGAAGTTCCTAATATATGTAAAAATAAATATAATAGGTTGTTTCATCAAAGAAAAGTTTCAGCCACTGAGTCTAATAATTTGGCCAGGGTCTGTGTGTGTGTGTGTGTGTGTGTGTGTATATATATATATGAAATATCGTGCATGAACACGCGCGATTTTTCATGATGAAAAAATCGCCCCATCAGGGTTCGAACACACCACCTAATGAGTAGAAAGAGCGGGCGCTGGCCACTATACTGCGACCGGATAGAAAAATGAAATTTTGCGTGTTCATGCATGATATCCCAGCTTTGCACCAGATAGTTTGAATGAAATGTTGGTCATTACTTCGAGTGCGGGAGGGTTAACATGTTAAATGCAACTGGACGCGAGAGCGTTATGCATTTCCTCGGTTGTTTAAATACATGACAGGTTATGTAAAAAAAAAATTCAAATTCAAAAAATTGTATTCAGAAAAGAATAAAAGTGACACAGTTTTACAATGTTTAGATATTTGATATGACATTAATATATTCACAGGACTCTCATCTGAATATACCATTGAAAGCAGAGGCTTTTTAGCCAAAATTAATGTAATTTAGTTTATTTATTACATAAAAATAGTGAAAGTGGCAAGTAACAGTGATAACAAAAAATAATAATAATAGCAATAATAATAATAATAATAATAATAATAATAGTAATGTAGAGTTTACAATATAAAGTTTACAAAATGTTATATAATTTTAAATTAAATGATTTATTGTATATTTAGTAGAAAATAAATGATGCTTAATAAAAAATATTAAAAAGCATAAGTCATAAAGTTAGTAGTGCTTATAAAATTAGCATATTTAAAATAGTTGATTATAAAATGGGAACTTCATTACTATCGTAAAAATGGCAATAGTGAACTTATACATCAGTTAATCAGTTGGAGCTAATGAATTGTTTCTTCATTGATTTGCGAAATACATTTGAAGATGAAGCTTGCTTGATGTGCATGGGAATTGCATTCCATACATCTGCTGCTTTGAAAGATAGTGCATTTCCTGCAGTTTCTATTCTGTAGTTAGGTTTGTGTATAAAATCCGTGGGCAGTCTGATGTTATAACGATGGTGTATTTGATGGGGTATTTTTGAATGGAGGATCTATATTGATCTTTATTGATAACTTTCAACATATTGACAACATATTGACATATTGGAGAAGTGTAACTTTGTCTGTTCTCATTATTTGGTGGAGTTCTTAAACATTTTTTATGAATTACTTCCAAAGAATGTTTTATATATTTCTTTGAACTACTCCGTGTTGTAATGCAATGTAATAAAAGTGGAAAGATGAAGGAATAATATAGGGTGAGGAGCGTGTTTTGAGGAAAGGTCTTTTCTAGTTTATATAATATGAAGAGAAATCTTAATATTTTAGATTTGATATATTCTACAGTACTCGACTTTTGAAATTTAATTTTTCGTCTAAATTAATGCCAATACTTTAAACTTATTCACCCTTCGAAAAGTAGTATTCCCAATTTTTATATGATAGTTTGTATTATGTTTTGTGGTAATAATCATAGATGATTTTGTCAGGTTCAGTAAATGTTTATTAGCACACATCCATTTATCCTCCTTTCAGGATTTCGATGAAACTTTTGCTCTTGCGCAAAACATATCTAAAGCTTTTGATAGAGTCTGGCACAAATCTTTAATTTCCAAACTGCCCTCCTTCGGGTTCTATCCTTCAATCTGTGTCTTCATCTCTAATTTCCTTTCTGGCCGATCTGTAGCTGCGGTTGTAGATGGCCACTGTTCTTCTCCTAAAGCTATCAACAGTGGTGTTCCTCAGGGTTCTGTCCTGCCACCCACTCTTTTCCATTTATTTATTAATGATCTTTTACAGTAATAAGCACTTCCTGTCCTATTCACTCCTATGCCCATGATTACACTCTTTACTTCTCCACTCGCTTCCCAAACCGTCCCTCTCAACAGTCACTCCATGATTTGTGAAGGACGGCTATGGAGCACCTGACCTCTGATCTTTCTGCTATCTCTAATTGGGGCAGAGAAAACCTTATGGCTTTCAATGCCTCAAAATCTCAGTTCTTCCATCTGTCTACTCGTCACAATCTTCCACACGACTATCCCCTTACCTTCAACAACACACAACTCAATCCTTCGTTTTCTCTTAACATTCTTGGCGTTTCCTTTTCTTGTGATCTTTCCTGGAAACATCACATATACTCTCTTTCTAAAACAGCTTCCAAGAGGTTAGGTGTGTTGTACCACCTCCGTGGTTTCTTCACCCCTACTCACTTGCTGTCTCTGTTCAGGGGTCTTGTCCGCACCTGTATGGAATATGCTTCTCATGTATTTGGTGGCTCAACCCACACAGCCGTACTTGATCGGGTGGAATCAAAGGCTTTTCGTCTCATCAATTCCTCGCCTCTTACTGACTGTCTTCAATCTCTCTCTCTTCGCCACATTGTTGCCTCACTCTCTCTTTACTATCGCTATTATGACCGACACTGCTCTTCTGATCTCTGTAACTGAATGCCTCCTCCTTTAAAGAGAGCACGCAGTACCAGACTTTCTACACATTCTCATTCCGTTTCTGTCCAATTCTCTAACGCAAGGGTTAATCGGTATTATCAATCGTTCATCTACTCAACCGGTCAACTCTGGAACAATCTTCCTCAATCCATCTTTTCTTCTGTCTTTCACCTCCAATCTTTCAAACGCAGTGTGTCTCGAAAACCCTGGACCTTGATTTTGGCTCTCTTTTCCTTCTATTGGGAGGGGGCGCTTTTGCGGGCATTCGCCTTTGGCCCCTCCTTCCTACATAAAAATACACATTTTCTAACTGCCTATTCGTTTGAGTAATCAGAATGTCTGCGTTATGATGGAAAGAAGCAAACGTGGTATTATCTGCGTACTGTACACAATTTAATGTGGTTAAGAGCTGAAAATCGTTGACGTGAATTAGAAATAGTGATGGGCCAAGAATAGATCCTTGCGGGTCTCTACTAGTTAGCATTGCCTTGTCGGATGAATTATCTTTCAATTTTATGTACTGATGACGATTTGATAGATATGATGTTTAAACCAGTCTTATTCCGTGTATGCGAAGTTTATTCAATTAGATTTCATGTGAAAGCGTATCAAATGATTTTGAGAAGTCGAGGAAGATCAAGGCAGAGTGTTTTTTGCTGTTTAAGTTCTGATACACATTTTCTAATGGCATCTTCCGTTGTATGTCCACCTCTAAACCCTAATTGTGTTTTAATTAAAATATCGTATTTGATTAAAAATTGAGTAAGGTTATTGTACACGAATTTTTCAAATACTTTACTTAAAGTTGGCAATAAAGAAATGGGTCAATAAATAATTGGATAGATTGTTTTAGATTGTCAGGGAATATACCTAGTGTTACTAATTTATTGAATAACTTACTGAGTGGTATTGCAAATTCATCGGATACTAATTTGTATATTTTCACAGGGATCGTATTGATGTCAGAATCTTTAGTTTTTAGATTTTTTATTGCTAAGGAGATATCGTATGGTAGGATTGGGTAAAAGAAAAATTACCCAGTAGTGAGTGTCTGTAATTGGAATCGAAGCTGCAGTATTGGAGCCGATATTTGCAAAAAAGTTGCTTAATAAATTAGCTATGTCTTTGTGGTCACTGTAAGAATTTACACCTTGTGTGAGAGAGGACAAGGGATTTGTCTTAACCTTGTTTGTGTTAATTAACTGTTTCCATAGCCTTTTGGGATTGGATTTTTGTTCATCATTTTTTCAACAATAATGATTTGCTTTCTTTTTTTGATGAATTCATTAAGTCTGTTACAGTAATATTTGTGTCTGTTCTGTAATAATATAAGTTTTCACAGTTTAAAGAGAGTATGCTTGCGTTTAATACTCACAAGAAATGCTGGTGTGATCCATTGATTGTTGTATTTAGTTTTAGATACTGTATTAGTTTTGATTTAAGAAGAGTATTTATGTTGAATATATCAATTAATGTGTCTGAGAAGGCTTGAAATTTTGTTCCAATGTCATGGTTACTTTCGGTTATTCTCGTCCAGTCAAAAGCTTTTATTTCTCTCAGGAAATTTAATTTGTTATTATAGCTGTAAGATCTATAGTCAACTTTTAGTTCCTTTGCTGAGAAATTAGTGATTAGTGTGGTGTACGTAGAGAAGTGATCTATGATATTTAATGTAATTATACCCTAGATGCAGTCAAGCGAGGACTGCACCCGGATCTGATTAGCAGAGTCGAATTTCTAATGTCACTGTAAAGTCTAGTTGGCTTTGTAATAGCTAATTAAAACCACTTGCAGTAATGAAATTGTGAAGGAAGCTTGCATTATTAGTTGAATGGTCTCTTGTGCGATTAATATTTAAATATTGTGCAATAACGCAATTGTTGCCAATATTATTGGAAGTTTGAATTCTATCGATATTTGTAATAAAAGTTGGTACGTTACCAGTTGGTAGTTGGTAAATGCCTAAAACTGAATACTGGGTGTTATGAATAAACACTTCAATAGCAAGTGTTTCTGGGGTATTGTTTATCCTTGTCAATTCTTGGATACTTTTACTCTTGTACTTTGAGTCTACAAATATACTTACGCTTCCTCCCCTATTGTTAGCCCTAGATACATGGTAGCTTGTGTACCCTGTAATTTTTAAAAAATCTTATTATTTTCATTTAACCAGATTTCAGTTAATAATAATATAATACACATGAATTTATGTTGTAATAATGTTAGGTTAACTGTCAATTCAAATGTCAAAGTGGCTTGAGACACTGCGAATGTTTAAGTTTAGGAAAGACAGGGTGCCATTGTTGTATTTCTTGTTTGAAAAGTTGGCTATTGAGATATATTTATAGCTGACTACGTTTTCTGATTCAGTAATTTCATTATAATTTCATTATCATTTTCGCTATAATTGAAAGTATTTAAAGTAATGATCATGATATGAAGGTTAGGGTAATTCGGTAATAGAAATAACAGGTAAGAAAAAAATATATAGACCCTATATATATATATATATATATATATATATGTATATGTCACAACCATGCGACCTACCATTTTTATGGTCGAACGGTTTCTATGTTTGTGCCACTAGAAATTCGATCTGAGAAGCGAATGTCCCTTAATTTCATTCCTTCAAAGTACAAACAACACAATCAACGGTTTAGATTGTTTTAGACATTTTACCAAAATTATTCCCATTTTCCTCTTTTTTACAATTGTCATGTAAACCATGGTAATTAATCTCAACCCCGTTCAACCACGTATACATCTCATCAGAATATGCCTGCCCATTAGGGTGGCCCACTTTTCAATTTTTTTTGAAAAGTATAGGTGATCGTGGTTTTTCCATTATTTGGCACTATACTAGCACATTGGTACCATTTTTACAAAAATTGATCAATATTTATGGGTCTCGCATCGACCTTGAAATTACTAGTTGTTTTTTTTAAATGCATACTTTTAACGTTTTACTGAATCAAGATAAATCATTAAGTAGGGATGTTTTCTGAATCCTCTTAATGAGAGAAGTCGTTTGGTGTGCCTGCCAATGTCATACGACTAACGGTTTAAAGGTTGTGCCTGTATACAGGTAATACCAATGTGCTAGTATAGTGCCAAATAATGGGAAAAACCACGATCACCTATACTTTTCAAAAAAATGAGTCACCATACCCGGGCGGAATGTATAATGTATATAGGTAATTAGAAAATGCACTATGCTTGTGCCAGGTACCTAACCTCTTTCTTTTTTTGCAGATCATAACATTTTGAAATTCTGTCTGAGTTCCTCATCCTTTGTCATGGACAAATCGATGGCAACCATAACTGGAAGAACTCTTGAAGCTACAAATAGAGAGTCATCAAAAGGAAAGGCGAAAATAACATCGCTACCTTCTGTAAGATCGGCCTCGGAAATTTTTTTAGTTGGCCAACCGTCGTCCTCCATCAGTGGTAGCAAATTGCCAACAACACGGCAGGTTTTGCAATACTTCTTCAGTGTTATCCAGTACACTGCTAACCAGGAAAGACGCATTCAAAGAAACCGTAAACAACGTCTTAAAGTTTTGGAACATGGCCGGCATTAAAACAATCACAAAGCTCAACTGCGAACGGAAGCTAGAGGCATTGTGGAAAGAGTGGCACTTACTCCAAAAGAGCAGAAAACGAGAAACTGACGCCGGAGGAAAACGGCAGAAGTTTTCGGACAGTGTGGACAAGCTGTGGGATATCGGAGCATCTGACGCTGTCGAAGATAATTTATAAAGAAGAATCGACTGCTGTCCGACAAGGACAAGAAAGAAGACATTGACTTCTACCTCGATCAACGTGGTCCTCGGGTGGCAACGATGAGCGGGAACGATAAAGATTTCGCTGTAAAAAGAAAGCTACAGGAAGGAAGAAAACGTCCACGCCAGGAGCCGCAAACCTCACCAAAGTGTGCATACGAAACCGGAGATGAGGCCATGGAGAATGATGATACTGGCATGTCAGGAGAGTCGGAGACAGAACTAGCGTTCCCTCTGCCGAAAGAGCCAAATGTGTCTGTCAATCTTCCTCGCCGCATCCTTAATGCACCTGCTGTCATGGAAGTGGCTGATCGTTTCCGCATGTCCAATAATCAGGTGCGTATTGTGTATAGTATTCATCGATAGCGTCAGTTTTAAAGTGTCCCGTAACCCACATGTATTTTTGACAGTTTCCTTTCCACTTTCCATTCTCTACATAGGTAGTAAGCATTGTGGCTGCTATCACACGTTCGGCGGATCCACCAGCAGACCTCAATCAGTTCAGCATCTCGAAAGAAACGGCTCGCCGGGGAAGAGTGTCACATCGCCGTGAAGTGGCGACGGCTGTGAAGGACTCCTTCACGCCGCCGAGGCACACTGTTGTCCACTGGGATGGCAAAATGGTCAAGGTCAGTTGATTAAGTTTTCATAGCTATCAATTTAGTAATGAGATTCATGAAGCATAAATTGAAATATATGGCATGTGTTTCAGAACTTCCTTGGAACGGCGGAGCACCGCCAAGCAATTCTCATCTCCGGGGCTCCTCATTGCACAAAAGGAAAGTTGCTGTCAGTCCCAGCTGACGTGTGATAGTGGTCAATACAATGCAAAAGTGATTGTTTAAGTTATTGTTTCTTTCTTCCTTATTTGTCTGCTATTTGCTGATTTTTTTGAAAAGTATAGGTGATCGTGGTTTTTCCCATTATTTGGCACTATACTAGCACATTGGTATTACCTGTATACAGGCACAACTTTTAAACCGTTAGTCGTATGACATTGGAAGGCACACCAAACGACTTCTCTCATCAAGAAGATTCAGAAAACACCCCTACGTAATGATTTATCTTGATTCAGTAAAAAGTTAAAAAGTACGCATTTTAAAAAAAAACTCGTAATTTCAAGGTCGATGCGAGACCCCTAAATATTGATCAATTTTTGTAAAAATGGTACCAATGTGCTAGTATAGTGCCAAATAATGGGAAAAACTACGATAACCTATACTTTTAAAAAAAAAATGAAAAGTGGGCCACCGTACTGCCATGCCATGTGGCATGGTTTAAACCAGTGTTTCTCAAACGATGGGTCGCGACCCCACGGGGGTCACAATTTACCACTGCAGTAGTGATTTGTGCGCAAAAATACAAAAAGAACTCCGCTTTGTGAGTTTGTTTTAATGGGGCGGCATAGCTGTAGCCCTGTTCAAAAATCAACTTTTTCTTATTTTCATAGGTTTCTGTACTTTTTCCCATGCTTTTTGACCTGAGAAGGCTGAAAATCACAACCATTTTGACCTAGGTTGTTGGGAAGCATTGCCGCATGGAGCTTTAAGTTTTCTGCCTTGAAATCGGCCAAAAGCACCAGTTCCGGGGTCCCTTGAATCATGTTTTGCACTATAACTTTTTATCTAAACAAGATAGAGCAACAAAATAGGCACCAAATTAAAGTGTTTTTGATCCTCTTTCTAACTTATACAATTATGATAGTCTTGGAACAAGAAATGGCACAATGGTACATACAAAGATTTCAGAAATATCACAAAATTCTTTTTCTCACACTCAAGGCAGACAAAGCGCCTTATTCATGACACAAATTTGAGATTAACATTTTGTCACAAGTCTAATCGATCAAGAAGTGAAAGCATTACATGATGATTAATTTCATAATGACATTTACACAGTCAGTTGTTGAGAGTTTGTTTCTTGAAGCTGTCAAAGCGGCGTCTGTTGAACTCCACAGCTTGAAGGAGATAGTCCCTTTGCTTGGCATCTGTTGTTATGACATTTGCAAAGTCGCTCATCATCTTGACACCACGTTCAGCAATGTCATTCACCGCTTTCAGATTCTTAACATAGTCCAACGCTTTTCTGTAGTCCTCATTCTGTGGCCAAGACGTGACAGGTTCCAGAAGCCACTCGGATCCAATGTTCAGTGTGTCCAGCAGGAAATGTGATTCTGGGCCAATGAGATCAACCAGGGTGGTCTTAGCTGTGACTCTCTGGAATAGAGGCTTTCCTGTTCTGAAGCTGTCTGGCTTCTCAGTGGCATGTAACTGGGCAGCAATGTCGTGCTTCAATGTGTCACTCAATCTACTGCTGAACAGGGCAAATGGCACGACTTCCTGCGTCAGGTACCATTTGTGGTTTTCCATCTTATTAAGTACTGCATCAGCAAGCTCTGGGTCGGTTTTCTTGTACTTCAACATGTCCTGGATTAGACTTAGATCATTCACGGGAGCATCTGCAGCAGACATTGACATCATCCATACAGGAGTGTAGAACAGCGCAAGGAAGGTGTTGAGTCTTTCCAGCTTTGATACAGTGTCTTCGTCGTACTCAAGTTGATCTGCAAACATCAGCATTTTCATGGAGTACAGGTTTCTGGCCATCCATCTGGCCTGATGAATGGCGCCTGGTCGACTCCAGTGAATACCTCGAGGAGGCGTTCCTCCAAGAACAATGACTGTCAGTTCAGCCATATCCCTGTAGTCGGCTCTTGGAAGCCTTTCTGCTGTTAGAATGTCTTGGAGTATTTCTTCACTGTTCTTTTTCTTTTCCTTCAGCCATTTGCTGTTGATAGCCAGCATCTTTGGGTTTTCCTTGGACAAGTCCGTCCAAACATCCTTCAGATGCTCAAACCAGGGATTATCTGGCCCCTTCACCTTCCCAAACAGCTTCTCCCAAACTGCTCCTACTAGGATTTCCAGGATGTGATGTCGACAGGCCAGATAAAACACCTTTTTGTTCAGCATTTTCTCTAGCAGTTTGGCAGCTCCTCTGTGAACTCCACTGTTACTGGATGTAGTGTCAAAAACAAGGGCAGTAACATTATCCGTAAGTTCCCATGTCTCCAGTAAATCCATTGAAGCCTCAGCCTGAGCTGTGCCAGAAGAATTGTCGATGACAGGTACTCCCAATAACTTTCCTTCAGTGTATGAAGGTGGACCAGACACTAGCACAGGTAAAGTCTCTGAGGTACTTCCAGGTTCACTGCCCAAGACATCTTTGAGCAACTTTCCATCCCAGTGTAAGGCAGCGTACTGTGGGGGGTTTTCACAAAACTTGGACATGTGACTCTGGCTGATATTATACCTGGACAGCATTCTGTTGCGACGTGTTGTTGAGGTTGAGATGACGAAGTTATCCAGATCAGCCCCTCCAGCTTTCAAGGTGGCAGAAACCATGGCAGTAACTTGATTGTCTGATAAACCAAGACGATCAGCTGTATTGCAGATGACATCACATTCCATGACCTTCCTTGGAAACGTCAAAGTCACACTAGTCACAGTGTCTTGATGGTGAGAACATCCAGGACGAGGCTGATGGTAATCCATGTCCTCTGTGTTAGCGTCGTTGTCAGTTGAGTCACCCCAGGTAATGTCATCCACATGAACAACTGCCTCTTGTTCTGCTGCAGCTGTAAAATAGTACAACATGTTAAGACAGTAATTGTTAAGTACATGCTAAATATCGCAATGGAGTAAAACTTAAAACTTTTTGTGACGTTCAAAGTAATTAGTTTTACCTTGTTCTTGTCTATGCTGCAGTCTTTCATTCCTCGCTGCTTGCTGCAGGGATCTTGTCTCAAAAATCTTGTCATGACCAGACATATGACCTTTCCTCTCAGTCTTTTGGTCTTCGTAGAACCTGATATCCTCATCTTTCTTCTCTCTGGATAACAGTCTGTTGTTCTGTATTTCCTGGATTGCATCTGGAGCTCCTATATCGAACAGGCTGTCTAATTCCAGCACAAATGCTCCTCTTTTTCCTCCAGGGTTACTTGCTCTTCCTTTGCTTTTCACCAGAGCACGATGTTTCTCATGTAGTTTCATGAAGAGCTTCATTGCGTTGTACTTGGTCATTGTCTTGATCCTAGCCATCTGCCAGAATGGGATGATAGATTCAACTGTTTCATATGCAAGGTCTTGAACCATGGGCCTCCCTGCATTTTCCGGTAAATTCTGAAGATTAAGGAAATACTGGAACGCCTGTCTGTTGGTGGGAAGCTGGGAACCACTGATAAAAGCTGAAGGGTATCCAACCAGGAAAGTTTCAGTGAGAGATCTGGTAGATGGCCCAGTTGACACCTGCATGTGGACAGTACGTGGAGGTTCTGAGATATCAACTGTGCGCCCACGGAGCTCCCTCAGCTCCTTGCTTAATGCCATTGTGAAGTTGTAACTTGTAGATGGTTTTCTAGATTCTGATTGAGTTTCTGTTGTTTCCTGAAAAATGATAGATAATTATTATTATTATTATTATTATTATTAATTATTATTTATTATTATTATTATTATTATTATTAATATTATTATTATTATTTATTAATTTATGCTTTCATTTGATACCTAATTTGTTGCTCTATCTTGTTTAGATCAAAAGTTAAAGTGCAAAACATAATTCAAGGGACCCCGGAATTGGCGCTTTGGCCGATTTCAAGGCAGAAAATTTAAAGCTCCATGCGGCAATGCTTCCCAACATCCTAGGTCAAAATAGTTGTGATTTTCGGCTTTTTCAGGTCAAAAAGCATGGGAAAATGTACAGAAACCTATGAAAATAAGAAAAAGTTGATTTTTGAACAGGCCTACATGATAGCTGCCATGTCGACGTGAATTGTTAATTTTTTGATACAAACATGAAAATTGGCACAGAGATAGCTAAATAGATTGTAAAAAGATTTGGATATGGAGGCATCACTAAATTTTATTATTTTCAAGAAGGCGGCCAAGATGGTGGCCGAAAAGTTGAAAAATATCAAAATGCTCTTAGAGTATCAATTTTGGTCTCAAATTGAAGCTTATAGTTAGAGGAGTAACATCTACTTTATAAGTGATAGTGGGAATATTGAAATTTCAATCTATAAAATAGGTTTATAGAAAAAATTGAAAAATATTAAAATGCTCGTAGAGTATCGACTTTGGTCCCAAATTGAATTGATTGATATTTTATTTACACAAGAACAACAACACATAACTACATGCTACGTATCACTACTGAGAAGAACAATTCCCCTCACACGCACATAAGGCCGTACATGGAAGTTCAGCCTTTCTGCAGGTGAAGCGCTTCATACATCCTTTTGTGCACTTGCATGAAACCAGCTCTTGACAGGCCTTTGATGCCTCGGGTAGGTTCGTCCAGTGTGGTTCGTATAGGCGATCACCAGTCTTGGTCCATCCCCAGTTAGTGGGCAAGGGAGATCTGGATTTGGTAGAAGTGTCTGTCCCCACACATGACCTCCCTAGTAGGTCGCCCTCTTCACATGCTGTTCTAGAGCTGCCCTTGTTGGTGGAATCAACTGCACGTTGCTGTTCTTTGCAAACATCTTCTGTCGAGCTATCTGTATGTCAGAGCTGGTGCTTGTTCGGTCATACGAGAGGATGACGAACCTTTCGATGGTAGACATGACACATTCTGGTACAGTAATTGGTGCTGAAGAGACCTTCAGCAGCGCAGCTGTTAATTCCGGAAACATAGCCCAGATGGTCCAGTCAGTCTTCTTACCATGCCCAGTAAAGCTGGACACGGTGTCGCACCCAGTCAGAGCGTGAAACATCGGCAATGCCTGAGCCTTCTGTCGACCAAGCCCAGCTGCTATTTCATGTGCTGACAAGTACCGAAATCCCTTTCCAGTTCCGAATGCCAGCTAGAGTTCATTTCCAGGTTGCAGCTCCGGTACCACAGACACGGCCAACACCACAACGTCTGTGTCAACCGTCCGAAGCATGATCTTGCGGTGGCCATACTGTGCAGCATGTGACACATGCAGCAACAGGCGAGTGTCGGCTTCCTCATGGTGGCATGGAGCGAGTGATGCCAGATCATCCAGTGGCGGCTTGCTGAGGACTCTCTCTCCATCGGTGATGATTAGCTGTTTGCCCTCCATGTTGAATCACCGGAGGGCAGCTTCAGACAGGAACCTAAACAACTCCGTCTTGTTGCAGTCCACACGGAGGAAACTTGGCCAATTTCTTGGTATGACAGTTGCAGCTACAACACGTCTGCGCACTCCTTGTCCTCGTTTTGTTCTTGCCATGCCTTTCAGCGAATCCTGCTTGTAGGTGTCCCATTCTAGATCCAGGCGTGTCGCTTGCTGCAGTTTTGTGGACAGGTAGGGAATGAATATCTGACTAGCATACTCATCAAAGTTCTTTGCAGCACCGGGCTTCAACATGTGAACTATGGCAGCCCCATCAATAACTATACAGATTGTAACAGGAGCGTCAGCATGGACTTCAGATAGGTTTTCTAGGCATTGAAGTAGGTCACTCTTAGTACCTAAGCGCAGTCTACCATCATCAGAGAGTGATGGAGGGCATGCTTGGTTCTCATGGTGAAAGAGCTCCTCTAGGTTCCCGTCCCTGGTCTGGCAACCAATGTACAGCCGCGAAAAGAGTCCGACGTTATTTTTCAGACACACCATTTGGTGCTTCCCTTTACTTGCTGTCTTCGGCCTGGGGTTGACAAAAACGTTCAGCTTGTTGCGACGTATGATGTCATCAATGGGCTTCGTTCTTTCTACCAGACGCTCTCTGGTGAAGGTTTTGAACTGCTCCTTGCCAATCATCTTCACCTTCTGGACAGCATCGACCGCTGCAGGACCTGCAATTTCCTTGGAGTCGAGAACAATCAGGTCCACGCTTTCTTCCTCGAATGGGTTGCCAAGATTTTCTATCATATTAACAAGGGAAATGACATCTTTGGTAAATGCGGTCTGCACGCTGGCTGTCTGATCGTGGTGCCGTGTGTCAATTTGCATTCCCCTGTGCTGGTGCCCATCTTGGAACTCTTGTATTGCCGCGGCGATTTCTGGTCCAGCAATCATCCAACGCCGAAGGGCACTTGGGTTGTCCGTAAGGCCAACAGCTCCACCGTCCCCTTTAATTAGGGCGTTGTTCTGCTCATGTGCTTGGTCAATTGGGATTGAGGAGAACACTTTCTGGGTCTTCTGAACTGTGAAGCTGCCAGCCGTGAATTTTGCGGCCACATCTGGGTGCTTTGTTGAAAGTTCAGCCATGTCTTTCAGGTGAACTGGGATCCACCTAGCGTAGTTGGTTCGATCCAGAGCGTGGAACCAGAGGGCGAGTTCAGTCAGGGCGTCGAGATACATGGTGAATGATGCCTGCCGTAGAGAACGCACGTAGACGAGTATCAGAAGCTCTATTTCCAGCACGGTTGCCCAATACTGAAATTGAGGATATGCATGTGTTCTGTTATGGCACCAGTCTTCAAAGTTTTCTCTGTCTGCCCTGCCTCAGCTGGATGTATCTGACAAAGGCTGACCATATTTCCTTGAGACAAAAACGGGACATTGGGATGGCAAAAAAGGGACGGGGTTATGTAATATTCTGTATTCATGAAAAAGTAAGTACATAAACCGGGACAAAATTGACATTTTTATTAAAACGACGGGACGGCCAGGAAATATAAAACAAACGGTACTGTCCCGTTCAAAACGGTACCTATGGTCAGCCTAATCTGACAGCTTCTGTCGTATGCTCATTTTTGTAAGATGTATAGTGCAGATGCGGTTACCTGGTGTACTCGTCTTGTACGCGTGATGTGGGCTGCGTGCAAGAACAAATCAGCTGTCCCTGGTGATGCGATTTCGGCTTGCACTAATGCATGAACCCAACCACTTCCTTGCAGCCAGTCACCCACCATCTTCAGCTGCCAACTCGATGTGGAGACCACCAAACATCACCACTAGTTTGTCTTCCCCGTAGCTCTCTGGCCACTTCCACTGAATCTGCTTGGCCAAGGCAAACAGGGGTTGGTCGACGGTGATTACTGGTGTCTGCCCTGGATTAACATGTTCAGTAAATTTTCGCACAACGTCCATTGAATGTCGGATCATGGCGGTTGTGTGTGCTCTCTCAAGGAAGAGTGGGAGCAAAGAAGTGGGGCATATAACTTGAGCTCCTGATGGCTGACGGCTGGCGTGAAAGGCTGGACCTTTCAAGGGCCTGTCTGACGTGGTCTAGCCACAGGTATTCAGTCTTTCTCTGTTCTGGGAAGCCTTCTCGGCGCAGAGACACCACATCAGCAGGTGGGATAGTTTGATTTGTAATGGTGCTGGTGACAGTTGGAATGTTAGTATAGTTGTACGGCAAGTTTATGACGATCATCTTATCGCTTGCTTTACCGGACCCTTCTGCGATGACGATACTCCGATTAACCCCTTCGCCAGTGAAGGATGGATGCTGGAATAGGGAGATAGCAGTACCATGGAAGGAATCCTTAGCTGTTGTTGAACTTGGATTGTGATCTATGTTGTCGAGAGCAGCAGTTGTGAACACTGCCGCGCATCTTTGGAGGGCAAAATACTTGCTCTCGTTGGAACTGCTGGCAGACGTTGTCTCCCATCTATGCTGAGATTCGGAGAACACGGTCATATGAGATGCTAATCCCATAGTGAAAAAGCCTGTCAACCAATTCCCTGTTGCGTGTGTGAGCATGAACCATCAACCCTAGGTAGGTGGGAAAAGGTGTCTCCTGAGAGGGTATGTGCCGGACATTGACAGAGGCTGTTGTCCCAGGCGTCCGATTATGCTTGACACTATTGAACTTCACCAACTGGGCGATGGTTAGTGCTGCATGCGTCGTGTGTGTCACGTGTTCTGTAATACTGGCACCATCCAGGACCATTCTCACCAAGCAAAGCAGTAGTTGCGGTACAGATTCTTCTTGGCATCCTTCAGCGAAACCAGTGAAGGGCTTAGCTTCTTGAAACATTTGGCAGCGGA
>JAJOZX010000821.1:767500-795000 GCA_023014485.1 Bathynomus jamesi | reverse complement strand
TACTTATTCTTTCTACTGAACTGTCATTCGAATTCTATGTTATTTATGTTAAGTTATCATAACTGACTGTGAACTTTCAATGGAAAGTACATCGTATTCTTCCTCCGCTAACATCATCACTGGCTACTTAGGCTTTCAAAATATGATAAATAGCAATTTTCTAATAATATTTTACATAATTTGGTCTTATAATAACATTGTTCAACAAAGATTTTCTCCTTTTGATAAATGTAGGTGATTCTCATGTTCGTTTTTACGCTGATTACGAAAATGAAAAAAAAAATTCTATCACCCACAGTTTTTGAAGGATTTGCAATTTAAAACCCTTTGAGATCGAGAAAGCATCCCTGAATTTGCATCATAATACGAGATTTATTGTCAGTCATTTATTTTATGTAAAATCTTTATATTACGGATATTATTATTTATATCAGTGTTCATCAACCTTTTATAACTTCATGCAACACTAAGCCATGCTTTGAGAAACATATGTACCACAGAAGGAAAATTGCCATAAATTTGCAAGTTTACTTCAGAATTAACAGAGTACACACATTCACGTAGTATGAACACCATTATTTTTTCCTCATACACGGTACATTTAAACATTAAGAAGCAAAATTTCCATCATTGTGTTGGACCTTTCGTGCAAAATTACAGGCTGTTGTTCTTCAGTAACAACAGTTTTCTTGAAATATTTAAAAAGAGCCATTTACAGGGAAGAAAAAATCCAATTAGGCATATTATATATACGATTTACTTTTAAACACACACACACACACACACACACACACACACACACACACCACAGGTTAAATATGTACACACCACAGAGAACGAACACTACATTCTCATCCATGACTACACTATTTGCACTAGAAATAACTCTGAATTGCGTAAGCCTTCATAAATCACCTAAAATGTGTCAATATTCCTGCACATAACTTGCTATATCTTTTCAGTACTTTATGACTACTGGACAAAAACATATACAATATACATCCAACATTTTTCTCCAAAATGCTCCTTTTGTACTGTGCACCCTTATGCACATTGTTCATGCCATGCACCCCTCCATGCACCACGGTTGACTATCACTGATTTATATTTACATGTTTACATATAACATGCATATATTTATTTAAGTATACTGCATATATACATCATAACATATATATATATATATATATATATATATATATATATATAATATATATATACACACATATATATATATATAATATATATATATATATATATATGATGAATAAAACCACGAAGGGAAAAGAAACACAAAGTGGTGCTCAAGCGCTTTCGTCTAATGACATCCTCAGGAACACTGGAGTGAAAGCAGAGTTCAAGACAATATATATATATATATACAGGGCGTCCCAAAAAAATGAATACACACTTTAACAGCTGATAGCTCAATTGATGTTTCTTTCTTTCCAAGTTAAACCCATTAGAATTAATAATGGCAGTCAGACTAAGCTTTGAACAAAGGAAATTCATTCTAAAATGCTACTGGAAGTGTGAAAACGCAGTTGAAGTGCAAAGACAGTTTAGGAGGGAGTTTCAAACAGATCCACCAACGCGACTTACCATCACTCGAATTAGAGATAAGTTTGAAGCCGATGGAACTGTTCAGAATGTCCACAAGAAGCGTTCCGGAAGACCACGGACATCGACAAGCCCCACAAAGCAAGAAAGAGTACTGGAAACGTATCACCAAAGTCCAAGAAAATCTGTGCGGCAAGCGAGTCGTGAGGTAGGAATTTCAGAATCGTCTGTCCAACGCATTTTGAAACGCTGTCAATGGAAAAGTTACATTCCAAGATTAGTCCATGCTATTAATGAAGATGATCCGGACCGAAGAGTGGAGTATTGCGAGTGGTACTTGGCACGATGTGGATTGGACGAAGGGGTTTCGTAGAATACCCTCCGCGTTCACCAGACCTCACACCACTAGACTTTTTTTTATGGGGATACTTAAAAGACAAAGTCTACGCTATAAAACCTGCAACAGTCGCTGAATTGAGAGCAGCCATTGAACGAGAATGCACACAAATACCAAACGAAATGTTTCGTGATGTTTGCGATTCCATTGCTTCGCGTTATCAGCAGTGCCTGGACCAGAACGGACGTCAGTTTGAAAACAGGCGTTGACAAAACAATTAAATAATGTCTGTAGATTCTATTACATTTTGAAAATGAAATGTATTTTAATAAACACTGCCTTTATAATTATTTAAAGTGTGTATACATTTTTTTGGGACGCCCTGTATATATATATATATATATAGTAAGTATAGAAATAAAAATTGTGGGAGGAGCAAACACATTTGTATGGAAAAATTACAATTTTAGCACTTTGCCCGAAATTCAACATAAATTCAAATGGCTTGTTTCCAGCCAATTTTTTATAGTTATTGTCTGAATGGTAAACAGGTCACAAAAGAATAAAGAAATAAAAATAAACATAAATTGAAAAAAATTACAAAATAATGCCTTAGTGATATATACGTCACAACCGAAATAAACAAAGAAATAAACCAACAGATTAAAAAAACACAAAAATTGTAAGTGGAGTCTACAAATTCAAGCTCAAAAGGAAAGTTTACAATCAATTTAATAGATGATGCCAAAATGATATAAGTTATATGTCACAAAGAAATAAAATAAAGAAATAAACCAAAAAATAAATTGAAAAATAAATTGTGAGAGGCACACAAATTTATAAGGGGAAAAAATTACCGAAGGTTTTTAGTTATTGTCTGAATCATACATACTATGGTCACAAACGAATAAAAAAGTACAAGTAAATATAAATTGGAAAACAAAATGATGCCTAGATGATATATGAAGAACTATAAAAATATATACGACATATATAAAGTATATATACGAAATATAAACGCAATATATAAGGAATATATATATATACATAAGGGAAAAATTACCAAAAGTTTTTATGGTTATTGTCTGAAAGATCCGTAGGTCACAAAAGAATAAAGAAATAAAAATAAATATAAATTGGAAAATTTACAAATAATGCCTCAATGATATATAAAGACCAAAAAAAAAATATAAGAAATACATACAACTACACATGCACACATATACACCCGCATAACCTAATATATATATACATATACATATATACATATATATATATATATATATACATATACATATATATACATACGGGGCTCCAATAAACCTTAGCCCCCCACCCATGGCCTAAACCATTAGAGCTACAGTAAAACTAAACATACCTTACAAAAGAGAATTTAATCCTGCATTTAATGAGAACCAATTAAAACTTGGTGTTCTCGCCATTGGCTTCCAAGACAGCCTGAATTCGCTTTGGGTACCTTGCCAAAAGTGACGTGAATAGATTTTGATCGTTACGCAAATTTGCTAAAACAGTTTCAACGTGTTGCGTCATTGTATCCTTCGAAAATCGATTTGCTGCAGGTTCTTGAAACAAGAGACATTCAACCTTGTCCTTTATAACTGATCCAATGTGTTCACAGACGTTCAGGTCAGGAGAATTTCCTGGCCATTCTTCATTTCCAAAGAAATCGATCTCATGGTTCCGCAACAACTGTTGAGTGGCTAATGCCTTAAAGCAGGGGGCCTTATCGTGCAGAAGTGTGACCTGATCGACATCCATAACATTGTTTGGGTTTCTTAGAAAAGGAATGACATGCTGGGATAGAATAATATCACGAAAATACTATCCATCCCAACTCTGACTATTTGGCTTCAGCACCCACATGAGCTTCTTTGCAGTGAACAAAACAAACACACCAACACAGTCTGGACTTTTTAATAATTCGCGATAATGTTCATTGTCATCGATTTCATCTGGTGTTGTGGCCCACACTCGATCATTTTGGTAGTTAGGCCGACGTGTTACGTAAGCCTAAATGCATGAAATCATCCACATCCCAATCTTCAAGATAATGGGCAAACCACATTCTGTCATCGATGTTAAGTTGAGTTTTTCTTGGCTTTGGAAGTTCATGCCAAGGCTTTAAACCTTGCCTATGACGGTACAGTCGAATGATCTCACCACTAACGATCTTTCCTCTCAACACTTCGATCTCTCTAGAAAGTTTAGCACAGCTGTTTTTGCGCTTACGCGTACCGCTTTCAATGATGTCCTTTGTTTCCTGAGAGAGTGGCAAATTTGGGCGCCCAGATTTGGTTGTATCCATTTCACATTCATCCAAAGTTTTATTCCAATTTCTTTTGATGAAGTCCTCACTTCTTCGCAACTTTTTGGCAACCCATGAACGTGTTATAAAGGTGGCTCCAGCATCACGAGCTTCCCGAAATGTTATTGCTCGTATGCGATCTATCACACGTTGCCTCTCCGAATCACCAATTAATTGAGAAGCCATTATATTATCACTTTATCAGCTAGAGTAATTTTAATACCTGCAATAAATAAAGAATTTTATATATTTTTATAATCACTAAAAACTATTTTGATATAAGTAAACATGTAAGCTGCAAATGGGGGGGGGCTAAGGTTTTTTGGAACCCCTTACATACACATACATACACATACATATACATATATATAAGAAATACACATACAACAATAAATTGAAAAATAAAATTGTAAGAGAAACATACAAATTTATAAGGAAAAAGAGGAAAAACAAATTTTTACCAAAGGTTTAGCAACCTGCCCTTTTTGTTTAAATCCATTCTGAAGGAATTCAGAGCAACGGGATCGAGTTGAAACAGACCTTTACTCATGTTAAAGTTATTTGTAAGTTGAATTATAGCAGACTCAAGAATATTTCTATTAACAATGTTGCTAGAGTGAAACAAGACTGAAACATTATTCCAATCAATACAATGGGATAACTCTGACAAATGGACAAAAAGGGCACTGGACAACTGTCCCGTTCTAACGGAATATTGATGCTGTTTTACACGCGTTTGCAAATCCTTTCCCGTCTGACTTATGTAAAAGGAATCACATTGCTTACACCCAATTTTATAGATAATACCTAAATTATTGGTAGGGCTATTTTTTACTATGATGTTTTTCACAATATTGTTATATGAAAAAACTACACTGATATCCAAAACTTTAAGTATATTAGCAATGCCTAAGAAGCCCGGGAAAAATGGAAGTACTAAAATATTCATTGACAAGGTGCGATAGAAGGTTCGTTTAGCCTTATTAAGACAAGATTCCATGAACGCAGATGGGTAACACAGTTCACTTCCAATACCGTTGATATTTTCCAATTCGGCATCGATGTATTCCGGACTGGCGATCCTAGGCCTTCTTAATAGGGGTGTCATGTTCAGAGCAAAAGTGTACGTAGGACAAATTATTTGTTTTTTTCCCATAGATACTAAACTTAAAACCTGGGCTATCCCTATGTACACGCACATCCAAAAACGGGAATGAGTTGTCTTGTTCCACTTCTAAAGTAAACTTAATGGAGGGGACTTGGTCATTTAACTGAAGGAGGAAGTCATCCAGGTCACGATTCATGGGCCACTTACACAAAATATCGTCGACGTACCGCAACCATGGGATGCCAACCCCCAGGATTCTCGGAATGTAAGTAATTTCAAAAAACTCCATATAAATATTGGAGAGAAGGGGCGACAAAGGGTTGCCCATGGCCATCCCAAAACTTGTTGATAATGCTCGCCATTGAAAGTGAATTTACAATCCTTGATACAAAGATTAATAAGTTCCAAAACAATGTGTGCAGGTAATGGCAGATCATAGTTATGTAATTCTCGGGCGAGAAAGTCATGCATATCATCAATCGGCACTTTTGTGAACAATGAACAAACGTCAAAATTGATCAATCTATCGTTGGTATTGATGCGAACATTATTCAATTTTTCAGTAAGATCCATGGAATTTTTTACGTGTGAATCAGAGAAAGTTCCAAGAATGGGGGACAAGACATTAACAAGCCATTTGGAGAGTTTATAGGTAATAGAGCCCACCGAGCTAATAATAGGGCGCATAGGGTTGCCCGGTTTGTGGGTTTTAATAAGACCGTAAAGGTAGGGCAGAGAAGGTGAAGTGCACATGAAAAGCGGAATTATGTCCTTATGGTCTTTGAGAATGCGTTTCAAGCCACTATTAAATGATTTGATGACATCATCCTGCGGGTTCTTCCTAAGTTTCACGTATGTGGCGGGGTCCTGAAGCAGCTCGTTCATCTTTCCAATGTAGTCCACTTTGTCCATAATGACTAAGGTGTTAGCCTTGTCTGCTTTAGTAATATGGAGCTCACTATCTTTTTTTAATTGTGAAAGGCTATTGCGGAAACGTTTAGGAAAGTTATCTTCGTAAGTAATATTCGTAGCACCATAGACAAGGCCTTTAACTATGTTAACCAAAGACTGAGGAAGGTTACACTGTTTTTCAAAACAAGCAAGACTATGACACATTTGTAAAGCAGTAGGATTTTTAACAATAAAAAAGTACATACCAAATCGAAGGGCACTTTTTGCATCGTCACTAAAGTTTTTCGAAGAAAGGTTCACAACATATTTTGAGCGTGCTTTTTTACTCCACTGACTATTTCGAATGAGACTTTTAATTTTGCGATCCAAAATGTTACGAAGTGAAGAAGTTCTCCGACGCAACTCGTTGTAAATTTCATCAAACAAAAGTTGGATCCACGGTTGGGGAATAACAGTCAAAACATTACGTTTGCCTACTGCTTTACAAATTTGTCATAGTCTTGCTTGTTTTGAAAAACAGTGTAACCTTCCTCAGTCTTTGGTTAACATAGTTAAAGGCCTTGTCTATGGTGCTGCGAATATTACTTACGAAGATAACATGAGTAAAGGTCTGTTTCAACTCGATCCCGTTGCTCTGAATTCCTTCAGAATGGATTTAAACAAAAAGGGCAGGTTGCTAAACCTTTGGTAAAAATTTGTTTTTTCTCTCTTTTTCCTTATAAATTTGTATATTTCTCTTACAATTTTAGTTTTCAATTTGTTATAATGTTATAATGTTATAATGTTTCAGACCAACAAAGACCCTAGGATCCACTCATGGCTGGTCTACCTAACTGTTTTCGTAATTGTGCATTGTGTATGTCCTCCGTGGTGGCGGAGGGGACCTACAATTTTATGTGGGTTCCGAACCACAAGAACATAGGAAATTTATGTAAAAACTGCCTGTACATTGGCAACAACTAATTTTTACGAAACTAAATAATTATCAATTTAAAACTAATTAATTATCGATTTAAAACTAAAGATAGAATATCTGGATCCAGAGGATCAAGTCATAATAGACTACTATCCACAAATATGTTACACTCTATATCTATTTATAACGGACATGCAAATATATCAGATCCAAAGGATCCAGTCAATTTCATTACAGTAGCCATCCAACCAAAAATAAGTCACGATCCATATTGATTGCGGACCAAGTCAAAATTTACCACCATATACATTACAATATATATACTTAGGAGGAAAAGTGTAAGTGTGGCTGTAAAGACTGTACAGTAATGTAGAAATGTGTGTGCACCCATTTTGGGTCTCCAATTTAAAGGTGTTTGTGGGGCAAGTGAATATCATGAGTTTTTCAATACCTCACAGTACTATGGGGGGCACCGCTCGGCAGAGGAATCTCTTTAAATGGGGTGTGTAAGGACAGAGAGTATCCCCTAACCCAAGATGCTGCCTCCCTATACCCCACAACACTTGTGTTGAGCTGTGGGATCTATCCCGACAAAGCCTTAATTTTACTACCTTAAACTATACCCAATCTATCAACATATACGTCTAATCGATTTTTAAACATGTTTGTAGACGTGCTACTAATTACTTCTACCGGCAAACTATTCCAGCTATTTACTATTCTGTGCGTAAAAAAGTTTTTGGCAACTGTTGTCTCGAACCTTCTACTTGTGAACTTACACCCGTTATTTCTAGTCCTATTATATTGAGATATTTTGAAAAAGCTATCTCTATCTACGTTATCGAACCCATTCATAATTTTGAACACCTGGATTAGATCACCCCTTAGCCTCCGAGTCTCGAGTGTAGTCAATTTTAACTCCTTAAGCCTATCCTCGTACGACTTTGACCTAAACTACGGAATCATCTTAGTTGCTCGTCTTTGAACTCTTTCGATTTTGTTTATATCTTTGCGCATATGCAGATTCCAAAATTGAATCGCGTACTCCAAATGGGGTCTAACTAATGATTTATAAAGAGGAACTATAATATCGCCCGATTTGTACTCAAAATTCCTAGCTATAAAACCTAACACTTTGTTCGCCTTATTGACCGCTGCTGTGCTTTGTTTCGCTACTTTTAAATCACCAGTGACTATAACTCCTAAATCTTTTTCCTGCTCTACGCTTGTTAACTCTTTCCCTGACATACTATAAGCAAAATTACCGTTACGCGAACCTATATGCAAAATTTTGCACTTATCGACGTTAAATCTCATTGTTAAATTTATTGTTGTATGCGTATTTCTCTTATATATATATATGTATATGTGTGTATGTGTATGTGTATGTATGTATATATATGTATATGTATATATATATATATATGTTTATATGTATATATGTATATGTATATATACGTATATTTGGTTATGCGGATATATATGTGTACATGTGTAGTTGTATGTATTTCTTATATTTTTTTTTTGTCTTTATATATCATTGAGGCATTATTTGTAAATTTCCAGTTTATATTTATTTTTATTTCTTTATTCTGACCTACGGATCTTTCAGACAATAACTATAAAAACCTTTGGTAATTTTCCCTTATGTGTATATATATATATTCCTTATATATTGCGTTTATATTTCGTATATATACCTTATATATGTCGTATATATTTTTATAGTTCTTTATATATCATCTAGGCATCATTTTGTTTTCCAATTTATATTTACTTGTACTTTTTTATTCGTTTATGGCCATAGTATGTATGATTCAGACAATAACTAAAAATCCTTTGGTAATTTTTTCCCTTATAAATTTGTGTGCTTCTCTTACAATTTATTTTTCAATTTATTTTTTGGTTTATTTCTTTATTTTATTTCTTTGTGACATATATATCATTTTGGCATCATCTATTAAATTGATTGTAAACTTTCCTTTTGAGCTTGAATTTGTAGACTCCACTTACAATTTTTGTTTTTTTATCTGTTGGTTTATTTCGTTATGTTTATTTCGGTTGTGACGTACATATCACTAAGGCATTATTTTGTAATTTTTTCCAATTTATATTTATTTTTATTTTTTATTCTTTTGTGACCTGTTTACCATTCAGACAATAACTATAAAAAATTGGCTGGAAACAAGCCATTTGAATTTATGTTGAATTTCGGGCAAAGTGCTAAAATTGTAATTTTTCCATACAAATGTGTTTGCTCCTCCCACAATTTTTATTCCTATACTTGCTACTATATATATATATATAATATATATATATATATATATATATATGTTTATTTTTGTAACCTATATATTGTCTTGAACTCTCCTTTCATTCCATATATATAAAATGTTTATTACTTTTATTACTGGTATTGAGAGAACAGAAAGACCACTCGACTGATTGCTACTTCTGTTTAACGAAGACAAGCGGACATCCCTGAAAATCTAAACATGCAATTCAATATCCTAGTTTACTCTCAGCCATGCAACCTCTTTCACATTGTAACGATTTGCCAGTACCAAAACCACCAAAGACATGGACTTTAGATGATGAAGAACCTGATGATGAATCTCGTAATGAACTTTTGGACAGACAAGATGACATGGATACACAATTTCAACCATTTTCATCGGATGAACCTCATTTAATTTCTCAGTCAGAATTAAATGATCTTGTCAGAGAGTTGAATCTATCTAAAAATCAGGCTAAGCTCTTAGGTTCAGGATTAAAAATTTAGAATCTCTTACAAAAGATTGTAAAAATATAATTTCGTAAGTGTCAGACATACTTCACATCGTTTTTCTCCATGGAAAGTGATTTAGTGTATTGTAATGATGTGATCGTTCTCATGGAGGCAAATGATTGAGAGCGCAATCATAAGGAATGGAGGCTTTTCGTCGATTCATCAGAGTTGAGTTTCAAAGCTGTACTATTGCACAACGGTAATGTCTATCCTTCGGTTCTGATTGCACATAAAGTTCATATGAAGCAATCGTATGACAATATGCAGTTACTTTTTAAACATATTGACTATGATAAACACTCCTGGCATAGCTGTGGTGATCTGAAAGTGATTGCACTTTTCCTCGGCTTACAGTTATGATACACAAAGTTCTCTTGTTTCCTCTGCGAGTGGGATAGCTGAGCTAATGGGAGTCATTATACACAGAAAGAGTGGCCACTTCTACAAAATTTGGTTCCAGGAGAGAAAAATGTTGTCCATGAATCCCTAGTAGATCCAGCAAAAGTTTTCTTACCACCTCTCCATATCAAACTTGGTTCGATGAAAAATTTTATAAAAGCCATGAATAAAGAGGGACCTGGATTTCTATATCTAAAAAATGTAGATTAACTAATGAGATAGTAAGTAGCAGGAACACGCTAGTTGACTAACTTTAAACATTGTTCATTTTAATAAGCACCACGAAACTGACAAGCGTCACCGGTACTGGCACAAAACAATAATGTTAACTTTTATGTTAAATTTTAGCGTCCTCACCTTCCACTAAAGAAATGTTGGTGTGTGGATTTTTTCATATATATATATATATATATATATATACGCCCCCGGAAGGGTCACCCATGCCGGACAGGCTACTGGAGAGACCGGGCTAAGAGCCATTAACGTCTTTGGCTCTCAGTACGGGTCTCCAAAGCTGTTCTCCGGAGGTGACGCCCTTAGGGCGTCACTGTGCTGGATGGTTGGGTGTCCGGGCCTGTGGGATTGGGGGTCTGGGGTCTTTGCGCCGTTTGGGGGCAAACTTTCGCATCACGGGGCCCCGTTTTTAAACCGACGGTGTGTCCCCCTGGGGACGAGGTACCCCGCCCCCTGCGGTTTGCGCTCGGCCTCCCTTTCACGCGTCTCCTGGGTCCTTTTTCCCTAACTATTAGCATATGGATACTTCTACTTCTTGTCCTAGAACTTGGGTGGTGACCAGGCCCCCTCCCCGACTCCTCTACCAGTGGAAGAACATGTCTTGAGGGGGTCGTCCCTCCTCAGGCGGCGGAACACTCGCACTCTCTTCCGTTAACAACCCTGGCCTGGACCTTCAACATGCCTTTAGATACACACGCTGTGGAGCAGGGGTTCCCTCCCAGCTCCCCCCCAGCAGCTTTCGTGCAAGTCAACAAGTTCCATCAAAGACTTTCCCCCAAAACCAGGCCTCTTGCTTTCCCCGTATGCCCCCCTCGCCAGCCGTCGACCCGTCTCCCCCACTGAGAGAGCCCCCCAGCATCCACAAATTCATAGTGATCCGGCCTACCTCTGGGTCCCTCCCTCCCAACTCCGAACTGACGTTTCAAGCGATCTGAGAACGCAGCGACTCCAGTCGCTACGATGTACGACCACGGAGGGATGGTTCCCTCTTCACAAAATCACGTTCAGCTGCGGAGACGAAAGCCCTACTCTCCCTCACTGACGTCCTTGGATGCTCGGTATCCATCTCCCCTCATCTTCTTCTGAACCAGAGACAGGGCACTATTTACGCCACCCGGCTATTGTCGATCCAAGTGAACGAGCTCCAAGAGGATCTGGCACACCAGGGTATCACAAGATTTATCGCTTCACATCTCGACAGGTGGGAATCTCCTCCACCACCCCGCGCCTGTTTCTCACCTTTAACACCTTAGTCCCTCCCGGCCGCATTGTATAAGGCATGGGAGACCGCGCGTCATGCGAATTCTCTGTACGACCATATGTTCCCGACCCGGTGCTTCAAGTGCAACAAGTTCGGGCACGTCAGTTCAACCTGCCGATAACCTCACCAACTGTGCGTTCGCTGCGGAGAAATTGCTCAACCAGTGAAGTGTCTCAACCCGCCTCAGTGCTCCAACTGCGGCGGCGCACACCCATCCTTGTCCCGAGAATGTATTTTCCTCAGGTTCGAGAAGGAGGTCTGAGCCTCACAGGTCGCGGATTTCCTCAGCCTCCGAGAGGCGCGAGAAAGGATGCGGAGTCGACAGGTGAGGCCGAGGGTTTCCTACGCAACTTCCCTCGGCTCTGTCTCATCGGCAAACCGCCCAGGTCCGCCGCCCAAACCTTCTTCGGCCACAGCTTCTCTTCCCCTCCGATTGGAGCCCTCGCCAGACCCAACGACGTCTTGTCCTACCCCCATCCCTCTTCACCAAACGCCCCCTCGGCCAAAGACCTTCCAGGACTCCGGAACCAAGGCACTCGGGCCACGTCACCCACGAACCTCGACCTCACCCTCCCGACACTCTGCACACATACCTGACCCTAGCGCCCGGAATAAACCGACGAGGCGGAGACGCCGGAGTGAGTCACCAGACTCTCCGGCCATACAACATGCCTCTCCTTCTTCCCCCAGATCTAAGAAGAAAGCTCGGGCCCCTACACCCCCCACTTCGCTAACGACGTCCCTCTCTCCCAACCGTAGAAGCCCCTCCTATCCAGCCCCACAGTTTCTGAGAGTAGTAACTGACTTACATGACCCGCCGTCCAGGATGAGACCCAATGCAAACAACAACCTCTCCCCAATGGATCCGGTGGACGCGGCATTGGTGCGCCAACATGGTATGACCAAGGTGAGCTCGGCCGCACCACCGGGTCTCATGGATCTGCCCTTACCCACAGACACCATCTTTACTACCCCTCCACGAGAAAACCAAGATTCGCCCCCTTGCACCCCCACCGCATCTACCACCCTCATGCCCGCGGCCAACCCCTTACCAGTCGCTCTGACCTCATCTCCCCTCCCACCTGCCCAGTCCTTCTGGTGTCCCCTGTCAACCCCCCCAAGGGCCCGCCGTGAGACCCCGGACAGGTTGGAAACTGCCACTATAAGTAATAGAGCACCCCATCCTCTCCCGAGCACAAAATCCTGCCTGGAAACTCTTCACCCAATGTGTTCACGACGCCTCCCTACTGCTGTGATCCACGAGTTAGGTCCCATTCGGCCAACTCGGCCCCGCAGCCTCCGCCGGAATGGACTGGCCAACCGATTCCCTCTCTGGTGAAAGGCAGGTGATCTGCCACGCCCCAGACATACCCTTCGCCTTCATGAACCCTGATCTCCCTTCCAACCCGAATTCCCCAGCAACTCCACCTTTTCCCCTCCCCCCCCAGACTAATAATGAATTCTCCGAAAACAACTACAATACACTGGAATTGCAAAGGAATCTTTGCAAACTATGAAGGCCTAACTCCATGATTGCCTCTACTCGCCCGGTGAGTGTCTGCTTCCAGGAACTAATTCTGGGGACAAGATGTACGCCCTGCTCGACTGGATATTCATGCCTCACCTCCCCGTCTCCGACCTACACTCGAAGGGGATCGGCCACCCTCGTTCACTCGTTCACCGCACAGTCCCCTTCCACAAGCTCTCTATTCGATCCCCGCTACAAATGATTGCTGCCAGGCTTTTCGTGGGCGGACAATACACCGTCTGCCCCATGTACCTCCCTCCCCACACCCAAGTCTCCCGCGACGACCTGGTGGAGGTGATACAACTCCCCAGGTCCTTCCTACTCCTGAGCGATTTCAACAGTCGCCATCCCCTATGGGGCGACACAATCCCCACCTAGAGTATATGTCCACGACCCTGATTTCCCTCATGACCGAGCTCTCCTTCGAGTGCCTCAATGATGGATCTCCTACTCTGTACCTGTCATTCGTCTCGTCGGATGCTCTCCTGCATTTCGGATGGCAGGTCCTTCGAGACGACTATGGCAGTGACCATCTCCCCGTCCAACTTACACTAAACCGGCCCGACCAAACCGTTCAGGTACCTGAGAGATGGATCGTAGCCAGAGACAACTAGTCCCTCTTCCAAAACAACACCTCTACACCTCATACGACTGCGCACTTCCCATCTTCCGACGAATGTATCGCTCACTTTGAAGCAACCGTCATCGGGGCTGTATGCACCAGCATCCCCCGATCCTCCGCCTACCCCGCGCCCGGCGTGTACCATGGTGGACCCCAGAATGCACAGATGCCATACGCGCCAAAAAGAGGGCTACCCGACGTTTCTACCGCACACGACTTCCCACCCATCCCACGGAGATGCAGCGGGCTAGGGCCATAACCCGCCTTACAATGAAGAGGGCGCGCAGAGCTTCTTGGCGTGCCTTTGTGTCTGTGATCACTTCCTCCACACCTTTGGCTACCATCTGGAAGAAGGTACGGGGTGTCGAGGGGCGACATACCCCTTCCCGACCACCAGTCCTCCGGACTAACAATGGACTCCTCTACGAACCCAAGTCGGTAGCAAATTTATTAGCTTCCACCTTCGCCGCCGTCTTCGTCCCGGACGGTTCCTTCGTTTCCGCCACTAAAACTAACCCCTCTTCACTGTATCTAGATAGCCCATACAATCGGTTGTTCACTATGCGTGAGCTACAGGCACTAACCTTTCGACAGTCTCGTTCCCCTGACCCGGACGGCATCCCTTACACCATGATCCAGCAGATCCACCCTACCATGAAGATTTTCCTATTGGACCTCTACAACCGTATGTGGATAGAAGGTGCCTTCCCCTCCGACTGGAGGGAGGCCCATGTAATCCCGATTCCCAAACTCAGCAAAGACCCCATCGACCCCAAAAACTATAGACCGATCGCCCTAACATGCTGCGCCTGCAAGATATTCGAAAAAATTATCGCTACACGACTCCTTTTTCCTGGAAAATAGTTACTCCTTTCCGCCTATCCAGTCCGGCTTCAGACAGTTCCGCTGCACTACTGATCCCATCCTGCTTCTCAGCAGAGAAATACAGAACGCCTTCGACAATGGACAGTTCGTTCTGTCCACTTTTTTTGATATAGAGAAGGCCTACGATACCACCCGTCGACATATAATCTTCAAACAGGTCCAAAGTTCGGGTCTCGTCGGAGCCCTGCGGGTGGGCCCAGTCCTTTCGGACTCTTTCGCACAGTTATGAAACGTATAGTTATGAATCGGTATCAAAAAGATCAAAAAGCGTTCCGTTCTTCCATCTATGCGGATGATCTCGCGATCTACTTCGTGGGGTGGGAACCGGCCGTCGTTCAACGGCAAATCCAGCTCGCCATCCATCGGGTGGAAAGATGGGCGACGTCGGTTGGATTCCGCCTGTCCACCTCCAAGACCAAGTGCATGCTCTTTAAAAGGAGAAGACCCACTGCTTTCCCCACCCTCTCTGTCACGCTATACGGCGAACCTTTCGAGGTGGTGCCTTCTGCACGGTTCTTCGGCATGATATTGGACCAACGGCTCAGTTGGACTCGCCACCTCAGGCACCTAAAGAACTCCCTCCAGTGTCCCCTAGCTCTCCTGGATCATCTCTTCCACTCCACGTGGGGCGCCGACCGGCGCGCTCTCCTTCGCCTTTACACTGTCATGGTCCAGTTGAAGCTGGAAGCGTGATATATGGCTCCGTCTCCAGCGCTCGCCTCCGTATTCTGGACTCGGTTCTCAACAGGGGCCTCCACCTCTCCACCGGTGCCTTCCGCTCATCTCCTTCCTCCAGCCTCCGAGTGGAATATAACTACCTCCTTCTCACCCTCCGACGGTATCTGCTACTCCTGAGAACTTACCTTCGCGCACGGAGGCTACCCTCCTCGCTCCTGTGCGCGGCAGTTTCCGAACTTCCTCCCCAGAGACGGAGCTGGCATTTCACCGAAGCGGTCCGCTCCTTTCTGGACCTTTCTAACATGCCCCCTCCCTCAGTCATGCCCATTACATACCACACCTATCCTCTCTTGGCTCCTCAACCCAATCTCGTTCTGCAGGGTCTTCTGTGCCTTTCCAAAGACCACCACTACCACCACGGCATATAGGTCATTTTTTACGGAACACACAACTCTGCATTCGGGCAGTCTCCATCTACACAGACTGTTCCCGCTCGGAAGCTGGCACGGCCGCCTCAGCGGGAACACCCCAGCCACTTTCCCGAAGCGTCCGCCTGCCCCGCGAGGCCTCTGTGTCCTCAGCAGAACTCTTCGCCATCTTAGAGGCCCTCGATATTGTGCGCATTTACCCGGCCAGAGATTTTGTAATATATTCCGACTCCCAAAGCGCACTTATTTCCCTCGAAAGATTCAACCTTCCCCCCCGCCAACCCGCTCGTCTGCACTGTCCAACAGAATTTCCACTCCTTGACGACTTCCAGACACAAGACGGTCGCATTCTGCTGGGTCCCGGCACATGTCGGAATCCAGGGTAACGAGGAGGCGGACCGCGCGGCGAAGGCTGCGTGCTTGCTACCAGATTGAATAACCTTTATTGAATAACCTTTATTAATAATAAAATAAATACAGTAGTCTTTTTACAATTTACAATTTTTACAATGACATAAATAATTGTGAAGCTCGACTATTTTTTTTGGCCCTTAAGCTTTAGGCTTTACTGACCCCTTCCTTTCACTAACTTCTTCCCGATTCTCCGATCCCACTTCCGTTCCCTCTGGCAAAGGGAGTGGGACCAAGCCATAGATAACAAGCTTCACCGGATAAAACCACAATTGGGATATTGGGCCTCCTCGTTTCATCGATTCTGACATAAATAGGTGGTTCTGGCCCGTCTCCGCATAGGACACACACGCCTAACACATGGGCACCTCATGGCCAAATTACCAGACCCGCTCTGCCCCACCTGCCGTACCTCCATCACGGTCGTCGCCCACATCCTAGTCGAATGTCCGAATTTCTCTGCTCTCCGCCATAGGTGCTTCCCCTTCTTGTCCCGTATCTCCGCATCCAAACGACTCCAGTCCATACTTGCCGAAGGATTCCAATCTTCAACAGAAGCAATATTCTCCGCATTTAAGACTATGCTTCCCTTCCCCCTACTCAGAAAATGAACCTCCCTCACTCTCCGAGTTCACTACTCTCATCCCAGTAACACCCCACACCCCACACCCCATACCCACTGCCTTGCCGAGATATGTGTCACTTCACAGAGGCACGAATCGGTGGTATATCATCTACAAAAAAAAAAAAGGATATACAGTATAATGTATGTATATATATATATTAGGGTTGTTCTTATTTTGCGACTTTTTAATTGTTATGACTACTCCTCCGGATATTGTGCGAATAGCCATAAAAACAAATCATATGAAGTTTGAGAGCAATCGGATAATTTTTAAAACCTCCACCGGACATTTTTGTATTCTCTTCCCTGTGAACTCAGTGAACTTTTGTGTTGCTTCTTCGATTGCTCCACCTCCTAATGTGTTCGGTTTTAGTAAATAATATTACGCAGTAACTCAGTTATTGCCTTCCTAGCGTCAGAGTCGGTTGTGCAGATATTTTAGTTTCGTCTTGCCTTATAGTCCTAGAAGCCAAGCGTCCAAGGTATTGATTTCTCAAATAAATTGTGGAAAAGTAAACTTGTAGATGACAATGTTAGCTTGCTAGCGATGGAATCATATTTTAATTTTATATCATTTCATTTTAATTCATTATTTAAATCTATATCATTAATTTATATTAATCGTTATATTTCATGTTATAAAGTGTCTATTTTTCTAATAAGTTTTAACATTTTTCCCTTCACAGACTTGAAATCATGTCGTCGACTGCAACTGTTAAGCGTACGACGCAGAAGTCAACCAAGGTGTTTCTGGTAGGCCACCCATCTGAGTCCCTGACCGGCTCAAAGCTGCCGTCGAAAGGAGAGATCCTGCGCCGCTTCTTCCATGTGCACATCATCGGCAAACAGGCAATACGGAAGGCGGCTGATATCGTCATGAACGAAGTCCGCGAGTTTGGGGAAATCACCCGAATCCCGAACTCCGTTCACCATCGTTGCGCCCAGAAGCTCATGAAGTTGCACGAGGAGTGGAAGAACCTGATGCGCAAGAAAACGCAGGCGACCACGCCGTTCCTCGTGAACAAGCGGAACGCCTGGACGCGCGGTCTCAACAATCTATTCGACATCGCCGACGGGAACGCGCTGAAGATGCTCTTCATTCAGGAGGACAAGGCGTTTCTCCTGGCCCAGCGCGAGTACGGTCGGCGTGGGGCGATGCTCGGCGTCGACCGCCTCCCCACCGAGCGTGAGGCGCGACAGGCGCATCGCATCGCAGAGGATCACGCGCGCCAGGAGAAGGAGGCAGAACGGAAGCGCGCTGAGGTGAAAGTGATTAAACTCAAACTGGACTCCAGCTTCAACGAGGGCAGCCCACGGCGCCCTCGACAAAGCAACGACGCCCACGCACAACCGTCGACATCGAGCGCCGCCAGCCCGCCCGTGCCGAAACGCACGGGCGACAGCAAGTCATCACACCGAAGGTGGCCGCCGCGCTCGACCGCGCGCACATCACAGACAACAAGGCGGTCCACGTGGCGGCGATTGCCGAGAGTCTTGGGCACAATGTTGCGGAACTCACCGTCAACCGGTCGTCGTTCTACCACTCGCGCATCAAGCACCGCAAAGAAGCCGCCGTCATCAAGCGGGCATTTGCGCCCGACACCCCGCTCATCGTACACTGGAACGGGAAGCTGGTGGCCGACGCGACGACGTGACGGGAGGCGCGAACAACGTCGAACGGCTGCCCGTTCTTGTCTCCGGCGAAGGAGTTGCCAAGCTCCTCGCTGTCCCAAACCTCGCCACCGGCACTGGTCAAGCAATGGCGGACGCTCTCATCGAGGCGCTGGAGGACTGGGGCAATTTAGGGCATATCATACTTTTCCGAGTCCGAATTTCACTCTGGCTAATATGTATTTTTATGTAAAATTTAATTCTAAGAGGGGTTTCTTTTCTGCAACTTTTCCCAAAAATCGCGTTATCATGTTCAAAATTGCGGTTTTCTGTTCTATGTTGAAATACCCAATATTCAATTGAACACAACCTCATATTTTTAACCCTTTGTCGTAATTTGTTGCCATTTAGACACATTAACTGTCCTTAACTCTTACACAGGTTTAATACACACATACATAAAAAAAAAAACCTACTCCATTTGAATCTTTGTAACCATTTGGACGCAGAAGGCGAAGTTCAACATTCTCTCAATAGATGGCTCTGAGCAATTACGCCAGTTATAATTGTAAAGTAGAAGTGAGTGGACGCCATTTTTTTAGGTAAGTGTTTTTTGTAATTTTCCTAAGTTTAATCACCATTATTATATTTGTTTTGACTATAATTTCATTCTAGAAGTATTAAGGAAGCTCCTTGTTTACTTTGTTTAAGTAATATTTTTAATAACTGTGAAGAAAAGACTATTCAAAGTTCGTTCCGAAATGGACACAAAGTTTTCATAGGGTCAATTTCTGTCTATGATAACACGTGTGTCCAATTGGATACATGAGATGAATTTTTCATTACGATTGTTTTTATGTACTGTTATATATATATATATATATATATATATATATATATATATATATATATATATATATATATATAATTATTTATATATTTATATATAATTATTTATATACAGGGCGTCCCAAAAAATGAATACACACTTTAACAGCTGATAGCTCAATTGATGTTTCTTTCTTTCCAAGTTAAACCCATTAGAATTAATAATGGCAGTCAGACTAAGCTTTGAACAAAGGAAATTCATTCTAAAATGCTACTGGAAGTGTGAAAACGCAGTTGAAGTGCAAAGACAGTTAGGAGGAGTTTCAAACAGATCCACCAACGCGACTTACCATCACTCGAATTAGAGATAAGTTTGAAGCCGATGGAACTGTTCAGAATGTCCACAAGAAGCGTTCCGGAAGACCACGGACATCGACAAGCCCCACAAAGCAAGAAAGAGTACTGGAAACGTATCACCAAAGTCCAAGAAAATCTGTGCGGCAAGCGAGTCGTGAGGTAGGAATTTCAGAATCGTCTGTCCAACGCATTTTGAAGCGCTGTCAATGGAAAAGTTACATTCCAAGATTAGTCCATGCTATTAATGAAGATGATCCAGACCGAAGAGTGGAGCATTGCGAGTGGTACTTGGCACGATGTGGATGTGGATTGGACGAAGGGGTTTCGTAGAATACCCTCCGCGTTCACCAGACCTCACACCACTAGACTTTTTTTATGGGGATACTTAAAAGACAAAGTCTACGCTATAAAACCTGCAACAGTCGCTGAATTGAGAGCAGCCATTGAACGAGAATGCACACAAATACCAAACGAAATGTTTCGTGATGTTTGCGATTCCATTGCTTCGCGTTATCAGCAGTGCCTGGACCAAAACGGACGTCAGTTTGAAAACAGGCGTTGACAAAACAATTAAATAATGTCTGTAGATTCTATTACATTTTGAAAATGAATGTATTTTAATAAACACTGCCTTTATGAGTATTTAAAGTGTGTATACATTTTTTTGGGACGCCCTGTATATATATATATATAATATATATATATATATAATATTATATATATATATATAATATATATATAGAGAGAGAGAGAGAGAGAGAGAGAGAGAGAGAGAGAGAGAGTACTAACTACCACCCACTAATTACCTTATTAGACCTTTGTTGACTAATGGACACATAAATTATTTCATTTAGAAATGTTCTTACAAAAAAAAGATTGCTAAAAATGCTTATATATACTAGGGTAGGTTGATTTTGGAACTGTGATCTTGGACTAGTCTAGATAGAAAGGTATTAATGTATACAAAACGGTGCACCAACTCATATTTGTGAAAATGATTGTATTTTTTGAGGATTGTTAATTATTTTTAAGTTGGAAAATTGCCGAATTTTACGCGTAAAATTGCGCGCGCGGCATTCGCGCAATGTAAACAAACAAAATATCGGACCTTATTTCATCAAAATAATCAATTAAAATTCGACTTTTTTAACAAAACGATGCTTGAAACTTATTGTAAATGCATTATAGATGTTTATTAGTGTATTATTTTGTATTTTTTAATGATATTTACCTATAAAATGTGTATTAAATTAAGTTATTTTATGATGCGTTCATTTAATTGTGTTTATTTTCAGATATTTCATAAAAATGGGTAAAAAACGGAAGTCTGCAGTGTTAACTCGAAGTGATAGTGCCAAAAAATTCAGTGGCCAGCCTTCCCCCTTTGGATAAAACAGAGCCTCCTACCCTCCGCCAAGTTATTCAGTACAGTTATTTCCTCCAAAACAGCCACCCGGACTTGAAAGACTATGATATTGCTAAAATGATAGCATAGGATGTGATTGAGATCTGGCAGGCAGTGAACCCGCTGCTGCCCCTCTTTCTACAGTCCAGGAGCAGAATCTGGAGGAAAAGCTGGATAAACTTTTTGACATTTCTGCTTGCACCTGCTTGTCCCTGTAATGACAATGCTGTGAAGTGCAAGAAAGAAAATTGTCAAACACAGCACATAATCTGCACTTGTCCTCCCAGTAAGAAGGTAATGCTATTATATTTTTAACTTTTAACTGGCCTAACTTAGTGCGATTAGGTGCCTTTTAAATGGAAGGAAATTCAATGCTTGTAATTGAAAAATATCCGCATTTTCCTCCTGTAATCTTCCTTCCCCCCCCCCCCCCTGGTAATAGAAATTAATAATCAAATTTTTTCAGGATTTTATCTCTAATTTTAGATCCGCTATTTAATATACTTTAATATTTCAGGTCCCAGTAGAGGAGAGGGAATACTTGAGAGATCAGAGAGCCAAAATAGGACCCAAGGGCTCTTTCCAGCTGGGATCTGGATAAAGCTGCTGTGAAGAGAGACCAGAGGGCTGCAGCTGAAGCAGAAAGATTACAGAGCCAGATTCAACAGCAGCAGGAAGTGGATTTGGCCACGTTTGCCTCCACACCTTCACAAGATATTTCTTTTGAATCCAGCTCAGGAGAATCAGGAGAGGTAATATATATTTGTTCTTATATCTTATCCTATTTTTACCTAAATTTGTCCCTACTTTTTGTCCCTATTTCCCCCCTTTTTTCCCCCATTTTCGCTTTAGTAATTTATCCTTTTTTTCGCCCATTTTCGCCGACTTTTTACCTGAATTTTTATCCATTTTTCCCCCCTATTTTCCCACTTTTTTCCCCCCATTTTCGTTTAAGTAATTTATTAATATTTCCACCCATTTTCGTCGATTTTTACCCATATTTTTCCCTACTTTTCCCCTATTTTCCCCCATTTTCGCTTTAGTAATTTATTTTTTATTTTCATTTCAGCCATCTGGTGGTGAAGCTGAAGAGTTCAAGCCAAGGAGGCACCCAAGTGTAGGTTACAGCTTTTTGAAAACCCCCAGATATGCCATGGAACTGATCAGGGGTGATGTTTCTTCCAATCTTGGGGCAAGTCTTGCTAATGCCTTCCTCCTGGACTTACAAGCTATGGACCTGCTTAAGCCTGGCCTTGATGTGAAACAGATAATAGTTGATAAATCGAAAATGGACAGGGAAAAAGCTAGAATGAAAGTGAAAAGTGATGAAAAGCACAATGAGGGTCTGGAAAAGTTAGTCTGTATTGGGGTTGATGGGAAAGTTGACAAGGACACTTTGCTGTACAGAGAAGTTAAGGATGAAAATGGGGAGACTAAGCTGAAGAAAAGAAAGGGACAAAAGCACCATTTGACTTTCACAAAGGAGCCGGGAACTGAAAGCTGTCCTTGACAACACAAATACAAACACTGGCTGGGAGGGAGGCCTTGTAACAGCTATGGAAAATAAAATTGAGCTGAAATTGCACACCATTGGCTGTTCACTCCATCAGAATGAGCTTCCTTTCAGAGCTGTTTTCAAGCATCTTGATGGCAGTACCAAAAGTCCCACTGCTTTCACTGGTCCGCTGGGAAAACTCTGTGAAATTGACTACCAAGATCTGCCACAAGTGGAATTCACCAAACTCAGTGGCCCCCTGGATGATATGGAATTTGCTGAGGAGACACTGAATGATCTCAGTAGCGACCAGAGGCTTCTTTTGGAGTATGTGCTTGGAATTTCCAGGGGCAAACTCAACCCAAGATTTGCTGCCTGGAAAATTGGACCATTAAACCATGCAAGATGGTTGACTTTGGCAATTAGATTGATGTGTCTGTGGACCAGAGGTGTTTACCCTCCAGAACTACAGGATAAGCTTTACCAGGCCACCAAGTTCATTGTCGAAGTGTATGCAGTCAGTTGGTTTGAGATCAAAAGGGACAGCAAGTTCCACAATCAGCAGCTGTACATCTTCAACATGATCCAGAGGATCAAGCAGCAGTCTGAAGAAATCCAGGGTGTTGCTTTCAAGAAGCTGAAGTACAATGCTTTTGCCTTGCTGCCCGAGAATGTGCTGTACTCCATGATGAAGTCTGATGACTTGGAAGTGAGAGAAGCTGCTCTCAAGAAAATTCTGTCCATCAGGTAAGCATTTATTAATTTAAAAAACTGTGAAAAAAAAATTATTATGGGGATTTATTTAATAAAAAAAAGGCCCGAGTTCTATAAATCCCCATAATCGAATTTTTTTTCACATTTACTTATCCCAATTCCCCCCCTCACCTCTGATAATGGAAATAATCTTACCTTCTTTCTGAAAAAAAATTCGATTATGGGGACTTATAGAACTCGGGTTTTTTTTTTAATTTAAGTTAAATTAAATCAGCAATTCTGAGACTAATAGGGATTAAATCATAAACTGGAATAAAAAATAAATTAATTATTATTCTTTCAGAAGTGGGAAGCCAGCCAAGAAGAGGCTGAAGAAGATCACAGCCATCAACATTGAAGCTACCCACTGGTCAGAACTAATCAACCTTTCTCAAAGTGGAATCTGTGAACCTGCTCTCACAGAAGACTTTTATGACCAGGAGCTTCAAGAAGCATTGCTGAATGGCACCAAGCTGGAGCTGCCTGATCTGCCTTCACATTCTCAGAGTGTTGAAAGGGTCGTGAAGCTGACATCTGAAGCTTCCCATACTGTTTATGGACTCGAATCAAGGCACAAACACATTCTGGCCAAAGCCCTAAGCCGCCAGATGAGGCCTTCCTTTGCTTCTAAGGGCTCTTACAGTGAAAATTATGATGATCTTGGGATCTAAATGTGTCTATTTGACTCTGTACATGTTTTTTTTTACTTTTTTTCAATAAAATTGTAACTTTTTTCAGGATTTTTTTATGAAAATAGCACGTTTTTTTCGGCCGAAAATTGCGAAAATGCGTATTTTTCGGTACGATTTTTTGACGATCTTTGAAACGGTTTCATCAAAAAACGGTTAAAGCTAGGGATCTGAAATGTTTTGTCAGTTATTATCATATTAAGCCCTGACTATCTCGACTAGTCCAAAGTCGATATCTAAAAGATGTGGAAAATCAACCTACCTTAATATACAATGACAAAGGGTTAAGCTTATGTTACACCATTATTACGAATTTTAAATTAAATTTGCAATGCCAAATTCAGTTTTCTATTACCAAAATAAATATTCCTTACTAAATTTAGGTTAATTTGGTAATTAAAAATGCCGGTTGGCAACCCTGATTATAACCAAAAAATTATATTCCTTGTCTATATTTATGGCGAAAGAACACTAAACATACTGATATGAATTTGTTACAGATTGGACAAGAGCGAGAATAAGCACCGACTAGACGTGATGGCCGAATCTGCCCCCAAAACCAGGAAAATGTCAGGTTCAAAGCTCTCGGATGTTGTGGGCCCAGGAAGGAGTTCATTCCCAGCGAGGTGCCGACTTGGAGAGCCGTTCTTCAGAGAGGGATTCGTCTGCAGGAGGAAAAGTTCCTCATTGATGACATCCAAAGGTCTAAATACCCTATTCGAGAGATGACTGACGAGCTGGCTTCACTCGTGATGACTCAGTGGAGGAAGTCGAATGTAAAGTTCTCCCCGCCTGTGAAAATCACGGAAAAATCGCTCTCATATAAGATCTTGTTGAAATGGAAGGAGATGACAGACGTTGTGAACGGGTGAGTTAAGTCTGCTACCCAGGAGAAAAGGATGGCTCATCTGGATAAACTCTATGAAGTCTGTGCGGCTCAGAGGGGAGTGGATGCTCAGGATGCTCCCTCAAGGCCCATGTGAACTGTAACTGTCCTTTGGAGGTGAAGATTCCTAAACTGGACCTTCAGTGTCTGTACTACCAGAGAGTGAAGACTTCCGAAGCTTCAGGAATCCAGATGTCTTCTGTAGACTTCGAAGACAGCAGGAGACAAATCAAAGCAGCGAAGAGGAAGGAGGCTGAAGAAGCTTCTGCTGTGAAGAGGAAGAAGAAAGAGGAGGCTACTAATGAGGAGCTTCTCATGAAAGACTTTTGAGGAGGACGAAGAGCCAAACTTGGAAGACCGCGCAAAAGAAGCCTCTGGCAATGCTGAGGCTACTGAAGCTCCTATGGACGTTCCCACTGAAGTACCTGCCGAAACTCCAACTTCTGCTACACGAAACTACATGAAGATCCAAGGGACAGCTTCAGCAGCTTTGAAGTATAGGGTGGCAAATGTTCCGGCAGCTGCAGTTGCCACTGGCTTCCTGAACGACCTCATCAAGGCCGGTCATCTTTCCAAAGACAAGGCTTACTTGGCCATAGATGGCATGAAAGTCTGGAGGGCCAAGGAGGAAGTAATGGCCTCATCAGTTGAAACTCTCACGCAGAGGTCAGAGGAGAAGATCTCTGGGATATTCTTTGATGGCAAGCAGAATAGGAACACAAAGGTGTTGAAATATGACGAAGTGACAGGGAGATTTCATCCTGGCAAAGTGATCGAGGAGCATTACACTATCACGTGGGAGCCTCAAGGAAAGTACCTCTTCCATTTCACTCCCGAGGAACCTGAGGAAGAAGAAAAACCTGCTCATAATATCGCTCAGGGCTTGCATGAGTGGCTTCTGGATAAAGGAGCTGACGAGAGCCTTGTAATGATTGGAGGAGACTCTACCAACACCAACACGGGGTGGTCTGGAGGCACCATAGCCCTATTGGAGAAGATGCTGGGTCGCAAGTGCCACTGGATGATCTGTCAGCTCCATGTGAACGAGCACTCCCTGAAGCACTTAATCATCAACCTGGACGGCCCTGTAACTCCCCGGTCAGGCTTCAGTGGGCCTATTGGAAAACTTCTTGAGAAAGTGAATGAACTTGAGGTCAACTTCAACTTCAAACCAGTGGAAGGAACTGAAGATATCATAGAGCTGCCAGTAGAGAGAGTCAAATCTCTCTCCACAGACCAGTACAACTGCTATCTTCTGATCAAAGCCATCAAGTCTGGAAGTCTCAGTCCACAGTTGGCTGGTTTCAAGTGCGGACCTCTGAACCAATCCAGGTGGCTCACTACTGCACAAGCCATCTTGCTGTTGTGGATACGGGAGCACGGACTGAAGGGGGAGGTGTTGAGGAGGCTCGAGGTCCTCGTGAAGTTCTGCCTTAACTTCTACTTCAAAATGTACTACGACATCAAAGTGAAGCACCACCTCAAATTTGGTCCTGCACACGTTTTTTCAAGCCTGAGGCTGCTGAGGAACCAGACTACCGAGGTCAGGAACATCATCTCTGCTGCAGTGATAAGAGGAACTTACCACGCACATCCTGAGAACATCCTGGCTTCATTCCTGTGCAGTGAGAATGAGCATCAGAGAGCTTTTGCTGTGAGCCAGATAGAGAAGATCGGAGAAGGAAGAGACTTTGGTGATACGACAGTGAGGCCCCATAAAAATCCCAAAGTTAATCTGCAAGCCACTTCACCTGAGGATCTTATCAACTGGGAATCAGAGAATATTTGAGAGCCTATTTTCACCTGCAAGATGACCTTGACTGAGCTTGAGGATCTCAGGAAAACTCCACTCAAAGTGGACGCTTTCTCTGTTCATACTCAGTCCTGCGAGAGAGCTGTACAGGAAGTCTCAACTGCTTCCCAAGCTGTGTACGGTCACGAGAGGAGAGATGGGTGGGTGAGAGCCAGGATAGACCATCGAAAAATGCTCTCAGTGTTCAGATCGAAGCAGGACATACTTAAGAGCTTTTCAGGTTCGAGTGGCTGGTGAAGAGGCTGAACCCATCGTTAATGCTCATAAGAGCTGAAAGTCCTCATAAGATCATCATATAAGATCTTATGAGGCCTCGCTTTTCAGGGATCCAGGAAGAACACACAGGCGTGTAAACCTACACGTGGAGGTGGCAAGTCTCCCGCTACTCGATCAGAGTAGAGCTGGTGAACCGCGCCTATTCTTTGAAGAAAAACTTAAAATTCTTAAGTTTTACGTGAAATCTAAACATTTTTTCAGCACCCAGAGGTGTTGAAACACGCAAGAAAGCAAGGATGAGGTCAGAAAAGCAGCTTTTAGACTAAATCATATGCAGAACAGCTGCGCGCTTTGGTTTGGGTGCCCTGAGGCTGCGTTAGGCAGCCTTCAAATCAGAAAATCGCCATTTTGACCATGAAAATGAGATTT